>ML827512.1:91813-104044 GCA_009831015.1 Picea engelmannii | reverse complement strand
GAAGTTGTTGGTGAAACTATCCTAGATGGATAGTGCTTGTCATGCCATTTCTGGTGGTATGTGGAATGTCACATAACTCCTCACGGTTTGAGAGTTATGGTCTTATGAAGTTGGATGACCCCCATATGAAGGCTTGAAGCCCCCAAGGTCAAAGAAGTAAAAGTGCTTGAAAAGAAGAAATCATTATTTAAATGATAATGTAAAGTGACAAAATCAAGATGGATTATTTAAATGATAAAGTAAAGTGACAAAATCAAGAAGGAATATTTAAATGATAAAGTATTGGAGAAATTTCTATTCATGGAAAGTGGTTAACCCTAAGATAAGGAAAATAGGTTAAGTGACCTAGAAATGGGTTAAGTAACCTAAAAATGGGTTAAGTGACCTAGAAGATGAAAGTATAAATAAGAAGCTAGGATCTCTTGTAAAATGTATATTTGGTGAGAATCCTTGTGGATCAATGGAGAGCTTCTTGTGAATATCTTTTGGAGTATTGATGGAGAGCTTCTTGTGAGAGAACCTTATTGGTGTGGATCTCTTGAGCATGATTGAAGATATATTCTAAGGAAGAGAGCGAGAGGAGGATCTCATGGACGCATCAAAGTTTCGACAATGTCGTAGATATTGACGGCAAAAGTCTCGGATTCACAGAAAACCCTATTTTCCGATGCCCATGCGGGCTGTTTGTGTATAGGGTGCATGTACACGTGGGCTGGTTGTGTATAGGGTGAGTGTACACGCAGGCTGACTGTGTACAGGGAGCGTGGACTGAATAACCTCATGGAGATTTATGTTTGAGCTGGTGCCAAGCTCTTGGATGATGAGGCAGGTTGCAGATCTGCATTCTATGGCCTCAGATCTATCACTAAGACACTGGTATGGTTACATTATTGTCTTGATAGATGTTATTGTTTGATATGTTGTGAATGCTTGGGGCATTCTTGGTATGGCTTCTATGATTTGGCTTGTTGGATCCACCTTTGTTTTTTAGCTCGTTTTGAATTTCATATTTTAATGCTCGAAATCGAAAGATGGTTTTCCTATTTTCCTTCTTTTGCTCCAAAATATCTGAAGTCTTATAACGTGAGCGGCGATGGTTATCATACTCTCAAGGTGAGTTCTACTTTTCATTCAAATGATTTTCCCCTTTTTTACCTTGGGATTGCGTATGTTGGATGTTATAGATCACATAGTTCACAAGTCCCGAACAGCGAAATGGCGAAATCGCTTCAAAGTTTTACCCAGGTCAGTAACGAGACTAAATTTTTTCTAAACTACGGTTAAGCATCATTGGGGTTTCGCGTCTCAGCGTTTACTAACTCCAAAAGTCTCAATGTCGTAACCCCGATAGCCGAAACCACGAAATTCTTGTTTTAGTAACCCACGTTAAAGTTAACGGTAAAAAGCTTAGCAGCGGTTAAGCTCTGTCATAAATTCACAACTCGGCGTATTTCCTTTTAAAAGATACACTTTCAAAGCCCCGAGTCACAAAGTCACGATAAAGATAGAAATGTAATTAATTAAACACTTAATCCAGTTTTATCCTCCATTTTAATTAAAACATATCATCGCGATCTCGTGATTTTGCAACTCGGCATACGAACTTCCCGGAAGCTATACCTTCGAAGCTTCGAGTCGCGAAGTTGCGATATAAATAATCACGTAATTAATTAAGTGCCTAATCATAATTACATTTTTTATTAACTAAAGATAATCATCGCAATCTCGGGACTTAGAGGTTCAAAGGGATAAAGCGAAAACTCCCAATGTAGCGAGTACCAAAAGATTAATTAACGTCAATAAAACCTGATTAATTGAGCTAAGCCAGTATTTCTCGTGATTCAATGCATGCACAGTCTACGAGGCAGTCTTAATTTTTCCTTGTGCCAACTGACATTTCGAACTGCCAAAATTTATGGCATTAATTAGAAACAAGGCGAATCGACAAGTAAGGATTGTGTTTTTATTGCTAAATTTATATGTAAGCATGATTTGACCGTTCTGTTCTTGAAAAGTACCGAGTTTTAAATGGTTAAATATATAGAGCTGTTATTTGTTATCGCGAATTCATTTCTATATTACGCAGAGAAAACTTTTCTCAGCGAACTAATTTCTGTATGTATACATATTTTTATCGCAGAAGAGCTAAAGCAAGATCCCCCACCATGGCCTCGCGAAAAGCATCCAAAGCCAACGTTGAGGTTTCGGGACAAGGTTCAGACAACATCGCTGATACTTCACCCCGAACTGTCGACTCTTTCAAGACTTGGTCATTTGTTTCTGATGTTCTACAGTCCGAATTGGTAGATTATTCTGATGATTCCAGTGACAATGAAAAAGACGACCTGACCACCAAATATAAGATTGTCGTCCAATCTGGAATGCATAAAGTAGCGTCCAGGCCACGACTGCTCCCTTACTATGATATGGTCCAGTGGGCATTAGACCATGTGGACATACCAACCAGAACCATCATCAATGAACAGAAAGTCACCATTGGGACTTTCAGACCCGAACAACTGCAGGCTATGTACAAGTTTCCTACTGTGTCAGACCTTACATACGATGCTGAATTCTTGGAGAAATTCAAACAGAAGGAATGTGTGCAATATGACAAGACTATGTCCAATTTAATCAGAGATTGGGTTTCACACCCTGCGAAGTTCAGGGAAGACAGTAATGGTATATATTCAATAGCTTCCTTGGAACCACAGTTCAAATATGTAGCTATGATGACCTGCAGATTATACGGGAGAGAGGACACCACACATTTCTTTCTTCAGTGGGTGCCTCTAATATATCAATTCGTCGAAGGTTGTTCCTTCGATTGGGCTAAAATGTTGTCTGAGAGCTTGACCAGTCGAGTTACAGAGTATCGGGCGCAGAGGGAGAGAGGAAAGATTTCTTCATTCTTTATGTCCACGTACATTATGGACGTCGTGTGTTTTCTAACACCCTTTCCCTTAATGAGCTGGAGTTGGACTCCTTCAGAGGCCGAGCCCATCCATGTCTACCATTCAAAACTGTGCGAGAACAAAGCGACAGATTTTGTGTATGAAAATTTTAACTAGGTAATGGTACCGCTACATGTCACTATTTTCGGCCACCCGCCACCCAAGATCTCGGATAGTATAGTGATGAATCTGAGAAATATAGCCGACTGGTATGTAGAAGCAGAATTCTCATATCTCAGAGTTTTCGGGGCTTCTGTTCCCCTGCTTGCATTACCATTATTCATACCCGACAAGTTGGCTTGTCGTGAGGTTGCTAGGAAAACCGTAATCGGTGGCATAAGCAAGGAGTTTAAGGGATATTCAAAGAAGGTATGGCCACCTTTTCCTGTTCATTTAAATTTATATTCTTTATTAGATTTCAGACATGCTAAAGCTGAGGCAGCAGCCCTGGAAGACCTAAATTTGGTTCATATTGAATTCAAGAAGCACGATCCACAAAGGGTCATAAGTAATCACTTGGCCAGTTGCGGACTCAAAAGGTTTGAACACGAGAATTCACCCTTGGATGACATCTTCTGAAACACAAGATCTTATGCCGAGATTTTGGCTCGGATACAATCCCTGGCACCTGAACAGAGGGCCGATGTTCTGAAATTCCAAGAACATTGACGTAGTTGCCTTCCTGCAGTATTGCGGGGTGAGAATACAAGTACAGTAGAGGTGAAACAAAAAGAAGCTGAAGGCTCCAAAGATGCGACACCCAGCCAAGAAAAAAACCAAGACGGGGAAGAGAAAACTAGGAGTCTGAAAACAGAGATAAAGACTCCCGAGCCACCGAAAAAGCAGACTCCAATTACTACTCTAGGACAGCCAGCTAAGCAAATCGGAGATCCCATCGTCTTCATCACTCCCTTGCAGTCAACTCAGGGAAACATAGACGCAAGGTGGATTTTAAATGAAGAATTGAGACCTATAAGGATGGAAGAGCTCCCTCCAAATGAGTTCTTTTTTGATAAGAAGAGAAAGGCTATGGTAAAAAGAGAATTCTATCAGGAAGGGGGATCAACAGCCAAGAAGTACAAAGTGTTGACCTATGGGAAAGACAAGAAGAAAGACGAGTTTGCTACAGAGATAGCCGGGACCTTAGGGGCATATGCCACAGCAAACCAATTTTCAGTCGGGGTTTTGAAAAATCAGATGAAGCGAAAAAATCACCTCATCAAAACCTTAGAAGCTAGACTAGCCACAGAAAAGGAGGCTACCAAGGACCAGGAAAGCGTAGGAATAGAACAAGCAAGGCTGGCCGATAAAAGCGAGATAGAGTTGCTCAAAACTAAGCTCGAACAAGCAGAGCTGGTAGTTCAGAACGGTCAGATACAAGCGGGCCAGCAAAAGGACTTGATTGAACAACTACAAGCTAGAGTGGAAATCGCCGAAAGTAAAGTTATAGATATCAGGATGTTCCAGTCCCATGCGATGGAGATTCGGAGCAGGGTTTCTGCAGCCTAGCGAAGTTTGCTCACCAAGGTAGAGATAATTCGGGACAACTGCTTACTCGTTGATGAAGTATTGGAAAATTTATCTATCAAAGAAAGAGAAGCTGGAGCAGCTCGGGTCGCTTTTCAAGAGGCTGTGATAGATACAAACAACAGGGAATCGGGAATTACTCCCAGGTTTTCCATTTTGGAGTAGACCAGAGGAAATATTTTATTGAAAGAATGGGAGCACAGTATATCAAAAGGTAAGCTACAAGACAAGAAGGTAATGAAATCCTTTGAAGAGGATTTTGGCTCTATAGATGGTAATATGTTAGGTATTGATAGTGAAGGCAGTGTTGAGACATTGAGTCAAATGAATATAGCGAAAATCTCTCTTGATATAAACGAAAAAGAAGAAAGAGATTCGGCCGAAATCTCACAAGTAACTATGGCAGACATAGTTCAAATAGGAAATGTATGATTAAACCCAGTGTGCAATTATGCGTTATTGACATCATAGACTGACAGATGGAAGAAAGGTTACCGCAATTAGCCCGAGATTGTTACTCTTTTGAGGCCAACTGTCAAGCGGAACCGTCAAGGTTGATATCTCGGCTAGTAGAAAGATGTGTCACTTGTAATGAGCATGCGAGAGGACAAGCTTCTGGTACCAAATAAAGACAGAGATGAAGAAATGGAACGATTGTTCTCCTTCTTATCGTAATCGAAAATATTGTAACGATTGAGATTCCATATTATGTAAAACTGTATAAATATACCATATAAAGAAAGAAAAAAGGCTGGACCTTTTTGTGTCGATTGTAATAGAGTTTTTCTATCTTGAGAGTCAATATAAAGCAAATCCGAATATTCTCAATTTCGTCACGATAGTGTTATGAGTTTGTTTCCTTATATCTCATATTTCATTTCATTTCATATTTATATCTGATGAATGCTTCACTATAATTTAGTACAACCTCTACTATAGTGAATGAATTCTGGTTTTCTATATTGTTCACTGGTTTTCCTCTATATCGGCTATCAGCAGGTATAAGACCAGTCAACACTTTAGAATTCTATATATATATTATGCTTCATCGAGTTATTTCTTTACATTTTTCTTCTTCTGTTTATAAGGGAGATTCTCCCTTGATAGGAGCCTTACATAATAGATAGCTTAATGTTTTCTTCCACCTCATACATCTTGATTAAAATATAACTCAGTTACGGAAAAGGGCCTTTGGTTTGCACCCTATTTTCACTCCTGGCACTGTAAACTCTCCTTTATACGACCAAATTGAGACAGCACCTAAATTTCCTGAGATTTTCTTATCGCTCTGTTCCTCTATGACTGTCCCTGTAACAATACAGCCTAATATCGAACCCGGACTATCAGATCAAACACATATTGCCTTAAATATTTTTGATACTATTCTTAAAACAACCACTACCCGGGTTGAGCTCGAATGTTCATGGGCAGTGATTGAAAGGGATATAAACATTCAGGAACAGTTGGAAGCTAGACAACCTCAACTCAGAAATCATCCCTAGCTTCCCTTGCCGAAGGATGATATTTCTTCCATTCTTTACCCTTTACTCACTTTCGTATGCCTAGACACTGTACTTTCAAGCCTTAAGTACAGACTCTGGAACAACATCTTTTTGGCGTCGTTGCCGGGGAATGAAGTTATGAAATCTTTTTCCCTAGGAAAACGACATTTTTTTTATTGAAAGTGCCACCCTTTGATAGTGAACAAAGAGTGCACAC
This sequence comes from Picea engelmannii, assembly GCA_009831015.1. Taxonomy (NCBI): domain Eukaryota; kingdom Viridiplantae; phylum Streptophyta; class Pinopsida; order Pinales; family Pinaceae; genus Picea; species Picea engelmannii. Next base: position 97,844 of record ML827512.1, on the reverse strand, counting down.
CTTTTAAAGGCTTTCCAATATTTCACTTGGCGACTCCACGATTAATAAGCTAGCATCCGAACAAAGGAATACCATACAAAACCCGGATGGTAAACAGACCACACCCGTTACCGATCCTGAGAATATTTTAAAGGCGAGAGGATCTCTTAAGCCGACCCCTGCAATCTATCATCCTAAATACCCACAACTGAAGACCAAGAGTTCTTCTAAACCTTCAACTTCACGCAGCCCTCTTTTTGACACTAAAGATCTAACGTCAAATTGCTCTGAAGTTAGAAGTGAAACTCGTCCAATAACCTCTGTAGTACACAAAGGAAAAAGTCCTGTAGAAAATTCATCTGTTGTCGATATATCGTCGACCCTTCAGTTCAATTTCACGACCTCACCCAATCTCGAAGAATATTTCACACACCCAGTTTCCACACCCATTGGTTCCCATGACTACATCTCTTGCAAGTCAAAAGAGCCAAGCCCTCACATCCCTTACCAGTCATCCTCAGATTTTTCACCTCGTGAAGAAAATAAAGATTCACTTTTAATCTTCCAAAACCCCCTTTACAACTTTCCACTAATAACGATAGCAGCCGTCGGAGGAGGAGGTGGAGGGGTTGTCGGAGGAGGAGGTGGAGGAGCTCCTAGGGGAGGATATGGAGGCTAAGGGCTTGCCCCCCCTCCCAGAGTGTTCGCTAAAGTGGTAGCAAGATACGCTCCCTTGGTATTGCTCGTTCCTCTACACGACCTTCCCGAAAATTATATAAAAAATTTACCAAAATTCACTGGGGAAGGAGATCTGACGGCAGCTGAACACATAAATTTCTTTGACCAATTCACAGACATCCTAGGTCTCGAACATGAAGATGTTTATTCGAGGCTTCTCGTTCAAACCTTTGAAGGTCAGGTCCGAACTTGGTTTCGGAGTCTACCCGCAGGATCTATCTTGTCCTATGACGCCTTAGAAGATGCTTTCCTTAGACAATGGGGCAAAAGAAAGGACCACCTATATTATTTAACCGAGTTTAGGTCTTTAAGAAAAAAGAATTCAGAAACAGTTATGGAGTTTATTCAAAGATTCAATAAGTTGTATAACAAAATCCCAGCCGAGGTTAAACCGTCCCAACCCGCAGCCAAAGTAACTTTCGTCGGGGCTTTCGAACCAGATTTTGCACTTCTTTTACGGGAAAGAAGGGGGGCTACTCTAAACCAAATGCAAGATGACATTGTAGAAATTGAGTCAAATATGATGGCTTCTGGTAAGTTAAAAGCTAAAGTAGAAATGGGAAATCGAGAAAATAGATGCTTTAGAGAACAAACAGGGTTGTCAGGGTCTAATAGATACACAGATAACAAAGTAGACGATATGGCCAGGGTAATTAAGGAACTGTCTAATAAAATATCCAGAATGGAGCTAGAACAGGTGAAATCCTATTCTTTCACCAAAAAGGATTTCAAGAGGAACCCCGACCCCCCAAACCAGCAAAGACAGATAAAAAACAAAGATAAAAAAATACAAACTCCCCTAAAGAACGAAAATTTTATAGGAGCGAATGATCTCCAAGATTTCGTGGATTCAGATGATGATGTCATGAACTTCAGTGATGACTGCACACAACCATATCTGACTAGATAAGATTATGAAAAATCTCTAAACACTCAACAATCGTCGGTTAAGGGTGAAGAAAGAGATCATACTGACCATTGTAGCTCTCAAGAAGAAACCGAAATGATAATGGATGAAGTTCAACCTAAATATAACTTGAGATCTAAAAGTAAGCCCTTTTCAACTACTCAACCTAAGAAAATTCTCCCAAGGGGTCAAACTTATGAGCCTACTTTGGAAGAAACCCTGTTACCTAACAGCAAAGCGAAAGTAGTAAACACACAAGAACCCGAAGTGGAAAAAGTTGAGACCCAAACACAAGGAACCGAAACAGCTAATACAATTACACCTTCAACCAAGGTCATGAGTAATAAAGTGGTCCAGACAAATAAGTCAGAAAGGAAGGATTCAGAAGTCCCAACTAGAGAAACAGACAAGGTGATCGGAGTTTTTAGTTTCGAAAATGAGATAAATAAAATTAAGATACCAATTCCTCTGGTAGAGTTAGTGAAAAACCCAGTTTATCGAAAGCAGATTACCAAAGTGATAGGTGTCTCAGAGCTAGAAAGCCAGTCTGACGTTTTAAACCTGGAAGATGATAAACCCAACATCACTTTTGGTCCACATTTTAAAGGGGGAAAAGACACTGTTGCTCCCTTTTATATCACCTTAAATGTATATGATCAACTGCTACATAATTGCATGCTAGACTCCGGAGCCTCCCATAACATGATGCCTAAAATTATTATGGACAAGTTGGGTCTCCAAATCACCAGACCTTACGGAGATATTTACTCTTTTGACTCGAGAAGAGTTGAGTGCATGGGAATGATAAAGGATTTAGTAGTTACCCTGGCACAGGTCCCAGTTAAGAGTATCTTGATGGATGTGGTTATTGCTGATATTCCCCCCAAGTATGGCTTATTGTTTTCTAGGTCATGGAGAGCCAAGCTAGGGGGTTCTCTTCAACTAGATATGACGTTCGCCACAATTCCTGTGTTTGGTGGGCAATTTACTCGATTGTACATGGAGACGAGGTTAGCATATACAGTGAGCAACCCTCAAAATCCGAACAATTTCCCTATTTACATTACAGATCGGGATTTAGGAAATTGTATCTTATCTTTTGATGACAGTTTAGGTGGTTTCACAGAGGAGAACGACATAGAGCATGAAGAGTCAGGTTACATGACCGAGGATATGTGTAACACCGATATCTGGAAAAAAAAAATTGGCGGTGCCTCATCTTGCGAAGGGGCTGGTGCAGGAGTGCTTTTTGTAGCTCCTGGAGGAAAGTTCATTGTTCCTTTTTCTTACAGACTGCAATGGGATATAGATTATACTAACAACGTATGTGAATACGAAGCCTTGGTCTTAGGATTAGAGGCTACCAGGAAGCTAAAAATAAATAACCTAGAGGTATACGGAGATACAAAGTTAATAGTCAAACAAATAAATCGACAATACCAAGCCAAGCATCCCAGATTAAGATCATACAGGAATTGTGCCAAGGACCTGATGGAAAAAAAATTCTCATCTGTGAATGTCCACTTCATCCCACGTGCAGAAAACTTACATGTTGATGCATTAGCTAAAGCAGCTTCGACTTTTACTCCTCCTACAACCTTTAAATTAAAGTATCACATAGAGATAAGACAAAGACCATCTATACCAGATAATATCCAGCACTGGCAGATTTTTGAGGATGTTGAACAAATTAAGAAGTTCCTTGAAGCAGTAGGTGAATTTTCTGAAACTCACGCAGATCAAAAAAATCAGAATGACCAGATATGGATCATGCAAGAAGGGGAGGACCCTCAAGCTTTCCAAGACAAAATCGCAAATCATCATATGTTGGTCCTAAAAAATAACCAGATTCTGAAGGGACTGATCCCTCTGGAAAGACTGTTTGATCAAAACGACATACCTGTAAAATCCACCTTACAACCCCAACCAGAAGAGGTGGAGGACTGTGACATAGGAACCAAAGAAGAATCCAGGATGGTTAAAATATCCAAACTCCTCCCCCCTGAAATAAAAGACAAGTATAAGAACCTACTCAGACAATTTAAAGACGTTTTTTCCTGGTCTTACGATGAGTTAAGAACTTACGATACTGTCGTGATCGATCACAAGATACCTTTAAAGCCTGGGGTCAAACCTTTTATACAAAAGCTTAGGAAGATCAACCCCATTTTATTGCCTATGGTCGAGAGAGAAGTGAAGAAACTTTTGGAGGCGAAGATTATAGTACCTCTGAGATATTCTGACTGGGTGGAAAATCTGGTCTCGGTCGGAAAAAAGAGTGGAGAAGTTAGACTGTGCGTGGATTTCAGAAATTTAAATAAGTTCTCTCTTAAAGACAACTATCCGCTACCTAAAATGGATCATGTGTTAGAAAGGGTAGTTGGGGCGAATAGAATGTCTATGATTGACGGTTTCTCTGGATATAATCAAATTTCCATGAATGAACAAGATAAAGAAAAAATAGCTTTTACTACCCCTTGGGGTACGTTTATGTATGATAAAATGCCTTTCGGTTTGATGAATGCAGGAGCCACGTTCCAACGTGCTATGGACATCGCTTGCATCGGAGAGAGGGATAAGTTCATGGTCATCTATCTCGATGATTTAACGATTTTCTCCAAATCCGACAAAGAGCATCTAGTACATCTTAAACAAACATTCGAAAAATGACGCAGGTTTGGTCTATCCTTAAACCCCAAGAAATCACACTTCGCCATGCAAGAGGGTAAATTATTGGGTCATGTTGCATCTAAGGATGGAATCAAGATTGATCCTAAGAGGTTTGAAGCGATAGACACTATAAATATTCCTAGAAATGTAAAAGAAATCCAATCTTTCTTAGGAAAAATAATTTTTTTACGAAGATTTATCCCAAATTTCGCAGAAATTGTAAAATTGATCACAGATATGCTGAAAAAGAACAGCAAAGTAAAGTGGACAATAGAGTCCAAAGCGTCGTTCGCACACATTAAGAAATTCATAGCCGAAGCACCTATATTGGCAAGTCCCGATTATCTGAAAGACTTTCTTATTTCTCATTTGCCTCCGAACACACGATTGTTGCGGTGCTCCTCCAAAAGAACGAAGAGGGTTTCGAACAGTCGATCGCCTTTTTCAGCAAGAGCCTCAGAGACGTAGAACTTAAATATGATATAATAGAAAAACAAGCGTACGCCATGGTAAAAGCACTGAAGGCATTTAGAACATATGTATTACACTCCAAGATCACCGCGTACGTACCAACCAATTCTGTGAAAGATATTTTGGTACAACCAGACAGTGATGGGAAAAGAGGACGATGGCTTGCCAAGATCCAAGAATTTGACCTGGAAATCAAACCTACTAAACTGATAAAAGGACAAGGCCTGGCCAAACTTTTGGCTGAATCCAATCTCAAAGCTCTAGATATAAATTGTCTACAAAGATATGAGGAAAATATGAACGTAAACAAGCTTGATGAACCAACAAGCGTAATCAAGATCGAGGAGAAGTTTGTATCATCAGAATGGTACAGAAACATAGTATCCTACCTATTGACTCTAAAATGCCCGAGTGAACTATCACCATCAAAAGCCAGGACTTTAAAGCTTCATGTGGTTAAGTATTGTATCGCCGAAAATCAACTATATTGGAAAGACCCACTCGGTTTCTTGTTAGTCTGTTTAGTCGAATCGGAAACAGAAAGGGTTATAAGTGAATTTCATGAAGGAGTTTGTGGAGGACATCACGCTTGGAGGGCCATAGCTTACAAAATTCTAAGGGTTGGGTATTACTGGCCAAAACTCTTTTCAGACGTTAATGCCAAGGTCTGAGCCTGTAGCCCTTGTTAGCTATTTGCAGGTAAACAGAAACTCTCGACGCTACCTTTAGTTCCGGTCAAAACTGAAGCCCCTTTTCAACAATGGGGGCTAGATTTTATAGGAGAGATTAATCCACATTCTAGCGCCCAACACAAGTGGATCTTAACTGCCACAGACTACTTTACCAAATGGGTGGAAGCTATCCCAACTAAAAGGGCAACTGACTTGGTGGTAATAGATTTCTTGGAAGACAATATGTTGTCAAGATTTGGCTGCCCCCAAAAGATAGTCACGGATAATGCCCAGGCTTTCAAATCTATGGCTATGATCAACTTCTGCCAAAAGTATAATATCGTTCTTGGCCATTCTACAACGTACTACCCCCAAGGAAATGGACTGGCCAAGTCGTCTAACAAGAGCTTGATCAATATAATTAAGAAAGTGTTGGATGAAAGAAAAAAGTATTGGCATGTACATTTAAAGTACGCTTTGTGGGCAAATCGCATAGGCACTAAAAAGTCTATCGGCATGTCTCATTTTCAGATGGTATATGGGACAGACGCGGTGTTACCTATAAATTTAGCACTCCCCGTGATGAAATTGTGGC
>ML827512.1:50720-63887 GCA_009831015.1 Picea engelmannii | reverse complement strand
TGGACAAACTCTTCCAATCATGCAAGTAATCCCTCCTAGGTCTCCTCCAAATGTGGGTGCATTGCTCTCCAAGCTAACAAGGCCCATAAATCATGAGTAACACTCTTCAAAAGGGGGCAACCCCTCTAAATCAACTACAAAGATCATATGTGATGTTTGTAAGGTGGTAACAAACCTCCTCAAGTCTTGGGAGGGCCAAGTACACCCACACATGCCAAAAAGAGCTTGCAATGGTGTCTCCAATGTAGACATTCCCTCAAATTAGTTGAAACATGCCTCAAAATATGCAAACAAGGTGAGAGATCCAAAAACTAGGATGTAGCATGGCATGAGAGGTCCAATGCATGAAGAAGTAACTAAAAATTGCTTTGACCAATGCCCTGGGAACTGTGAAGTTTGAACTACCTCGAGATATGTGAACTACCTTGGGAACTGTGAAGATGCCCAAAAACCTGAATGAATCTAATGCCATGCTCAAACCCTAGGGTGCTTCAACAATGGGACTTTATGCATCGTCAAATACTACATCATTGATCAACCAATATGCCATCAAACCCTCTAGCTCATCATGAGACATGAAACCAAGTAAGTGCCCCAACTATCCAAGGCTCAAAAATATAGGGGGTAGTGAAGAAATTCACTAGTCATACCCCTATGTCAAAATAAGGGGTAACATAGACTCCAAATCAGGGACATGTGCTCTTTTTGAGAGTGCATGAGAACCTCAAAATCTCATCATGTACAAATGAGAATGACCTCCACATCCATCTAAAGCACCACACATCAAAATATAGCTTTTACAAAACAAGGAACAATCCATCGGTGCCTAGGACGTATGAAATCAAACCTAATGCTCAAAACAACTTATTCATTCTACACCACTGCTCAAAGGAGCTTATTCCTTTCCTACCCTACTGTAGCATGTGCAAAATGAGGCTACTAGGTGAAATCAAAGAGCCAATGCAACCACCTTAGCACCTCATTAGTACAATGGCTTCTCCCTCTATGTTTGGTCATCATACACAACAAAGAGACATTGAAAATCAAATGTTTGTAGGTTGGAATCTGCCTGGGTACCTACACACCAATGATATCTTCAAGCATATGCAAATAGTGATCTGGGTTGCCTCACAATTTCTTTACCCAATTATGAACAGGACTGCTATAATGACTGCCACGCCATGAAAAATCTTCCAACTATGTAATCTCTGCTATACTGCTACCTAGGAGTACATAATGCTGTTCAAAATCCTGTTTCTGAGAATCTGATAGGGGGACCAGAGTAGAATATTGAGCATTTATCCCATGAAAGTCTGCAATTCTATCCTTAAGGAAGTTTTCATTCCACGTGATGTCAACAAGTGCCATATTTTCATCCTGAAGGAGTTTTCTTATCCTTCCCACAATACAAAGGATGGATCTAGGTAACTTATCAAACCCTATTTCTGCATTCGATATCATTCCAAGATAACACTATTCTGTTTGATAAATCTTTGGGAATAGAGAACCATATCTAAACTAGTTTGCATCAGATTTTTGTCCAAAGATATTTGAATCATGAACAACTAACTGAGAGTTATAGGTGAAATTCCTCATGATAATATCATCCCCTTGTGATTTTACTTCTGAACCTTCTATGACCTTTTGTGTGGATTCCCGCAAAGGATGGAGGGAGGACAATCATCCACAATAATGATACATCCTTTCATGTAGCAATCACTACCGCGGTCTCTATTTATGCTTGATTTGGGACGACCGATTGGTTTAGATTCCGCGTTCTTGTCCCATGTCTCCTAACTAGATCATCTAGGGTTGGCATCATTCCTCATGATACTAATTAGTTTGGAAACACAACCATAATGCCAACCTATATTATTTGATGTCCATGTTTTCAGGGTCTGGTTTTGACTAGATCTTTCATCATAAGCAATATATCGATTTGATCCTTCACCAGCTATCTTGTAACCAAAATTGCAACTATCAGCATCATCACCATTTTTTATGTCACCCGTGAGATCTTTGTGCATTGATAACAGATCATAAGGGATATAGCAGGTTGTTTGTTGGGTCATGTGACCGTCTGTTTGACGACTCTTCTGACCAGCACTCCAGGACTTATTTTTAAAAAGCTGAAACCGGGATGTGAGCATAAGATTGATCCCATGTCCACTTAGATAAGATATTACAGCTTGAGTAGAACCGTCATTGCTTTCCCAAACTTTATTTATCTTGATTTTGAGATTTGGACAGTTCCTTGGACCTCTTTTAGCTTCAATCTCATTTCAGGCTATCCTAAGAGAAGTAACTTCAACTATTCTAAAATGAGTGACTATCAAGTCCCAACACTATCTCTCAAGGTTGACGATATAGAGGTTTGTCATAGGCTTGAGTCTTTGCAACAATCTTGAATATGAACTTCACAAATCATGGGTATGACTTCACAAATCATGGTTCCCTGTAGCTCGACCATATGTCATCATATTGGGTGTATCCCCACATACTATGCCATTTGACAGTCCGATTCTTCATAGATAGATTTTGTTGAAACATGTGATTCTTCCTTAGACTGTAGAGACTCGTCCTTAAAAAATTCCAAAGTTGATTTGTAACAGATGATTGACTTTTCATCAATGGTGTTAGGTTTAAAAAATTCCAAAGTTGATTTGTAACAGATGATTGACTTTTCATCAATGGTGTTAGGTTTTTGCTTGAGGTGTTAGGACAAGGGAAGATAGTCTTAGCGTGTTTGTTTAAAATGTATCTATTTCTAAACACATTACATGAGTTAAGCTTACTTAGATTCTTTCAACTTCCCAGCAAATCTTAGGTGTTTGTTGAGCCTCCTCAATCCTATACATCGAGGATTCAAAATAGATCAACTTCCCAGTAAATCTTAGATCTTTGTTGAGCCTCCTCAATCCTATAAATGGAGGACTCTCTCATGTATTTTGATTTATTTTGATCAAGGGGAAGATAAATAGATAATTTTATCTCCTGTAGGAGGTTTTGGTTTTGTAGTGCTCGGCTACCTGTGTCTTTCTCACATGGTAGCCACTCTGCAAACCCCCTCATCTTTGAGAGAAATAAAGTATCTCAGGTCTTGTACGGATTTGCCTGTCATCGTTCCTCCTCCAGTGGTGTTAAGATCAGCCTGGATTGTGCATCTCTATGGAATGACTGGGCTCTCTGTTGGATTGTGCGTGCAAGCCATCGCCATCGGGGATTACTCTGTGTGTAGGCCGTTTGCATTCTCAATTTCCACGACACGGTAGGTGTGATCAAAGCGAGTGCATTTTCTCACAGCAAAGATTTAAACGTCGATTGCTCGCCGGAGTTGAAGGTGACTGGAGGTTGTCGGAGCGCCTGTTTAGCTTTTCCTACAAACGATCTCTACTGATGCCGTGGTGCTTACGTTGGCAATTGCCCTCCGAGTTATTACGCTGCATTTTTCGAGACAGAATGCCCCCAAGCCTATATTTATGCAAAGGACGATCAGACCTGCACCTTCGTTTGCCTTAGTGGTTCAAACTACAAAGTGGTCTTCTGCCCTTAAATGTCTGGGTTTTTTCATCCACCGGGAGCATTTTTTATAGTTTTTTCTGTGGATCGATCGATCTATTGCAGGATCGATTGTTCTATTTTTCTATCACTCCAGCGCCCTGGTTTTGGAGTTTTAGCTCTCTAGCTTAGCAGGCCATGCAACGATGGTTTGGTAAGTTCCCCTTCTGTGACTGCAACTTTATTTGCAGCAAACTCTTTAAGGATTTCTGGCCTTTCAACAGCATAAAAGAAAGGAAGACGCATCCGCTCGAATTTGTTGCCTCAACCACCACTCGTTGACACAGCTCGAGTATTGATTATCCCAAGTTTGAAAGAGAACATGGCTCATTTTGTTTAAGCCCAGATTATTCACATCTTTATGCTTGATCGAAGGTCCCACTGAACAAATTGTGTTGTGGGTTCTCATTGGAAGAAGTTTGCAGCGTTGAATTGAGGCACGGTCTTCCCTTGGCCTGTTTCACATGGTCCCTGATCTTCATCAACAACTGGGCAAGGCAGTCTGCACTTTTTTGCTAAGATCTGGTATGTAAAATCAATGATCTATTTTTTTCGTGCTTCAATTTTTCCAGCAACCAGATCTAGTTTTTTTTTTTTTGTTGTGCATTGATAACATGGCGGAATTAAAGGCTGTTGAGATCCTCACTCCCCATAATTATCACACATGGAAACTAAAGATGCAACCGTTGCTGCAATCAAAAGGGTTTTGGCAAACGCTGGCTGAGGATCCACCAGTGTTTACCAAGGAAATTGAAAAATATGCCTATCTAAACAGACTAGATGAAGGCATGGGTATGATTGGCTTGCATGTTGCATATAGCTTGGTGTTTCATCTTTGATGGATGTAAAACTCCAAAAACATGTTGGAACAAGTTAGCTTCCTTATTTGGCAATTCCGAGCATTGCAATTGAAAGCAGAAGTGTCATCGCTTGTGCCTGATGAGCATGCATCTATAGAAGATTATCTCGTCAAATTCAGGTCATTGGTGGCACAGCTGAAAGGGTGTGGAAAATCCAAGTCCAATGATGAGTGCATTTTTCTGATACTATCCAAATTGAAAGGTCCTTATCAAGTATTTTCTTCTATATTTTACTTTACAGTGGGTGCACTTGGAGTTGAAGTTAAAATGCCTTCTTTTGATCTTTTTTACTAGTGCCTCACAAGGGAACATTCCAAACTTATGTAACTTGATGCCCTTTAAAACTCTAACAATCAAGCTCTTTTTTCCCATACCTTCAAAGGTAAGAAGAAAGGCGCATATAAAAAGAAGAAATACTTTGCATAAGGTGGTGAGACTCCCTCCAAACCTCAGCAAAAAACAAAATCATCTCCACCTTCCAAGTCTGGTGAGTCTTCCTCCAAGACAAAGAAGGAAAATTCAAATGAAACTTGCAGCTTTTGTGGTGGTTCAGGGCATCCAAAATCCAAATGTTGGAAGAAACTTGAGGCATTGAATGAAGCCATGCAGCAACACAAAATTTTTGTGTCCAAACCTTCTTCTATAGGTAAAGGGCATGATTTATCTGCTCGGGCCTTATATGCATCTTTAGGTAGTTGGATATTTGATTTAGGTGCATCTTATCATATGACTCATTCCAATGAGTTACTACCTTCAACATCTAATTGTAGCATTTCTCATATTGCAATTGGAGACTCTACACAGCTTGATGTTTCAAGATCAGGCACTATGCAGTTAGATGAAGGGTGCATCGATGGTGTTCTTCTTGTTCCTAACATCTCTACTAATCTACTCTCAATTAATCAGATTTTCCATTCTGGTGATGGAAAAACAATAGTGTTCTCTCCTAATGATGTAGTGATTCGAGAATTACAAAATCATGACATTGTTTTTGCCTCAGGAAAAATCAATCATAGCTCTAGATTGTACAGGTTTGTTGGTTTTGAGCCTTTCTCGACTTCCTCTTTCATTGCACATGCTAATTCTTTGAGTGGGATTTGGCATGAAAGATTTGGACATCTAAACTACAAGTACTTGCAACAGTTGAGCACATAAAAATCGGTTCATGGACTTCCTAAAGTTTCTTGTACTAATGGAGTTTGTCCAAGATGTGTTCTTGGAAAACAACATCAATATCCTATTCCAAAAGGAAAATCCTTACGTGCTACAACACCTCTTGAGTTGGTACATAGTGATCTCATGATTTTTCCAACTCGCTCATTTTCAAGGGCTAAGTATGCACTCACTTTCATCGATGATTGTTATAACACAATATATACTTGCCCAAAGCCCAAAACAAGTGGGACAAGATTGGCGTAACACGGGGGTAATCCTATCACTGTCACCTCAATAGGATACCCCTTTCTATTTTGGAGAAGGATAAATCCACTCCAAGGGAGACGTCCCAAGATAAGACAATGGTAAAACTCAACCCTCTCTCTAGGTCACTTAAATGAAAGAAGTCACTTGGTATGGTTTAAAGGGTCAAGGGGAAATTTAAGGTGAATGACACCTGCCCTTTACCAAAGAAACAACAAATGTTATATAGTGACCAATGATATCAATGCTTCCAACCAATGACTTCAATATAAAAGTCTGCTACCAAACAATTCTATGCATGTGTTAGCGCTCTATAAACTTCGTTCGACTAAGAAAACGAATGACAGAGGCAACCTACAAACCAACTTTGAGGCCCGAAACTAGCCCTTTGAACCTGGAGAGGGCTCTCTCTGGAGACTTCGTCTCTGTACAGGATATGGCTTTAAGCTACCGGCTAGATTTAACACCTTTAAACAATATTTTCTGGTTTTATTGGCAACAGAAAGCGAGACCTTGGGCTATGGAGTCGATTTAAGAAAATGATAGAAACAAATGACTTGGTGACTGAACTCGAGAGGATAAAGGTTGAATGAGAAACAGTCTTTCAATTAAAAATCGTTGTGTGTGGCGAGAGAAAAACACATGAATCAACTCAGAGCACCACTGGGGATGAATTCAGAGTTTGTTTAGAAGAAACATAGTTCGTCTAAATGGTGCGAATCTAGAGCATTGCACGGTGAATTCTATATTCGAAATCATGTTCCGATTTAGACAGAAAATACAGATGTGAATATAAAGAAGACAGGAAAGCACATACGCAAAGAGAGAATACAATACAATAAAATGTCATCGTTAAAATCTTTTCATCAAAGCTTCAGGACCTTTGCATTAAGTTTCGATCGGATCAAAAATGCATTCAATAGTCACTATCTACACTATTTTTTCCAACCAACCTGGCTTACATTGAAAATATGGAATATATAGACAAGGGTGTGCCGCTCGGGCTACCCTACGCTCTAACTACTATCCCTAGAAATTAGGTTCTGACTACTCTATGTCAGAAGACTCTTCGTATGGCACTTCGCTAAAAATAGAAACTGACTGTACTCAGTCGCATCATAGCCACTCGTCTTTGTCGCGACGGTTCAGTCATTAGCAAGATCTCGTCGTCAGAGAGTGATGTGTCGATGTTTTCCTTTGACAAGGTATATGGATGATCAAGTGCTCTGTCAGACTCCTGCCACCCATTGTAACGGCCTTGATTTTTGTTGCACGATCGTTTGTTGGTGCGTGAATGTGGCGAGTGACTGTAGATCATTGCAGGTGCCTCCAAAATGATGATCCCAGCTAGGGAACAATGCCTTTCTTCAACTGTCGCACGTCGAACGTACACATGTCCTTTGCAATGGATGAGATTCCATCACTGCGTGTCATATGTTTTCTGTGCGGGTATATGTTAGAGTCCCTACCTCCCGGTAGGAAATAGGACCTGGGGAAACAAAATCCGTGCTACATCTGAGAAGACAAAAAACGGAGTCGGTTAATCATGCTTCTGGTCTCGTCTACAGTTTTTATACCCGAAGTGTTCTCCTCAGAGACTAGTTGCGCCTTTTCAAGTTCATCACTTGCCTTTGTAGAACCGCGTTCCCTTTCAACTTCTTTTGCGCGTTGGCCAGAGCCACACAGACTTTCTCCATGGTCGGTTCTCATTTCTTGAAGTGTTTCACATTCCTTTCTTTTGACATCCTATGTGCTTCGCACAACTATATGATTGTATCCTGCGCTTACCTGAGCTGTCTCTTGAGCCAAGTCACGTTTCCCTCGCGGCCTTGTGATGTTGATGCTTCGAGGTCTTCGCTACTAACTGTTGTCTCGACTCTCTGTTTTCCTAGTATAGCTCAGCAATAGCGAGTTGTGCTTGCTTCAACTGCTGCAACGACTCACGAACATTTGTGCCTTCGGTGTCTATCCTCCTCCTTTTGTCCCAGCTTTCTCAACTTGTACCTTCAATAGGTTCCATCCGAATGGCGGGCATGAGTAACTCTTCGACGACCAACTTCACGCGCGGCTCGCTCGGGACTCGGGTCTCCCTGGCTTCCTTGTTCTTCCTTGGCCTTCCCCTTCTCTGGGGTATTGGTTGTTGGGGGGACAGGGCTTTCAACATCTTTCCTTCCTCTGTAGCCCTTCCTGCTTCATCCTCTGCGCGGTGTGATGTTACCCTTTCCGCGAGTAGAGGGAAATCTCTCTTTGGATCCTTGGGGATGCCCGTTGTAAGTAGAAACGAATCCTAGATGTTTCCCAATCGCCTTAACTTCTCAACTACCAACAATTTAATCAACGAGACATGAGATAGTTTCCTCTTCAGCTGATCTGCTTCAACCCGAGTGTTGTCTGCCATTTCTCGGAGGCTTTGGTGCAAGAAGTGCGAACTATTCCACTAGCTTCATGTTGAATCCTTGGATTTTTTTGCAAAAGGTCATGCATCCGACCTGTTCAAAAGACGCCTTGACCTCCGGATCTTCATTGACCAACGTCAAGCTTTGAGGCTCGGGCCCAGCATTCCTGCCACTTCATTCACCCTTCCTTATGTTCTGGATGTCATCATGGTGTAACACGTATTTGTTCTACACACGGTGGATTTTGCGTGGGCCAAAGGCGGTAATCTCAATTGACCTAGGCTTGCAAGAAGAATTACAGGTAGTGCATAAACTTGGCTGGTGAACAGAATACATGTAGAGCACTCGGAATTTATAATTGGGCGGGCGAGAGATGAAAACGTGCCAAGGGACACTGAATCCATGGTGACTGAAGGTTTCAAAGCAAGATTGAATATTTTCGCAGTACATCTGCACGACGGGTACACTTCGGAGTGTGCGAAGTACAGTTGATAAGAGCTGCAGAGCATATGTGATACGAGCATCGTGATTTTTCATTCTTTCTGACTTCATAATGAGTTGATGATGGTCACTTCGTCTACCAACACAACTTCCATTTAACAACTTGCCTCGACCTTAGGCACGTAAGACCTTCTCTTTTGACAGGACCCGACTCTTTGGGAAAAAACCTTTACCCCTTACACATGTTTTGGTTCTGACATCCCTTCCCAACTCCAAGGACCAACCGACCACTTGCTGACTTCGACCCATTCGTTGTTTGGTACTTGACTTCACACGCTTTGACACACAGACTCTGACTTGACTAAGACCGACTCTAACTAAAAAAATGGTGGTGCTGACAGCTGGATCCAACGGGGATTTCTATCCTCCCAGTGAGGTGGCAAAGAATAGCAGACCAGGTGCCTGACCATTGGGCCTTATTCAATTTCTAGACTCTGAAACAATGGAAAAGAAAAATACAACCTAACCCTCTTGACATAGTTCCGACCAAACTCAGCATAAACTCAAGGCCTTCACTCCGGGTTTCAATTTTCTGCTGACACACTGACTCAAAATGCCTTCTTTGAAAACAAAAAAAATAAAATGACTATTTACAATGACATGAGACTTAAACGAACTTTACTGCACCAAATAGTGTTTGAGGTGTTGATTTTTCTATAAGCTAGGTTAAGCATGAAGTTCATTCCATTTTATCATTTAACTTAACCATAGACAATAATGTTGAAGTAACTAAGATCACAAGAAGAAACACCATGCACAAGAACACAAGAAGTATCCCGGGAAACCCTTCTCAACAAGGGAAGAAAACCCAGCCAAATCCTTTGCTATGTTCTTCAAGAGAACGACCTTCACCACCAAGAAAGACCTATCACACAAGAGGGTTCTTAAACCCTATAACTCTAGCACCCAAGAGAGGTGCGCACCTTTTCCCAAGTAGATGTACTTGCTGAAATATCCAAACTCACAAGAAACATATGATTTCACAATGGGGAATCATCCCTTACTTATATTAGACTTGTCAAATCAATAAAGGCGTCTATTGGCTCAACAGGGTCGACCTCTCTAAGTCACTTTATAATTATTATAATTATAATTATTATAATTATTATTATTATTATAATTAATATTAACAATATTAATTATCTTTTACATTTATTATTAATCACATTAAGGTGGGGCCGACTTGTACCCTTTACATAACAATTAGGGTTACATGCAGGTCTAACTCTTGAACAACATATAGCAAAGGATTTGGTACACCCACTAGTGCTCATCCACTAGGGGCACATCCATTGGGATTTCATAGCTCTGGCTCACTACATTACAAAGAAGAATCAGATCTACACACGTTCACCTGTGCTCATCCACAGGCATGTCCACTCTACAGATTTTTTTTCCCATTGTCTCACACAGGAGAATCATCTGAAGTTTTCTCATCAACTCTGCTACTCATAGGAGGCTAACACATAATCTTCATTTATGTTCACATGATGACGCACCAACACTTTGGGATTTCACATGTTCACCTTGTGCTCAGCCACAGGCACGTCCAACTCATCAGATCACCTTTCCCACCGGATAATCCTCTGGAGTTCTTCTCACTCTCTGAATGGAGGAGGTCATCTCTACGTTCCTAGCTCTATCTCAGGTAGGAACCACGTACCCTACTTAGGGGCTTTCTCTCAAGTTTGTAAGTTGAGAGAAAGACTTCACATAGCTGCAATGATCCACACCTCACAGGTTTGTAAACTGGAGAATGTCTCACATAGTGGCATTCATCAACATGAGGAACCTGTCGTTTATAGGCCCCCAACGATTGGACTCTCCATTAATTTCTTCTAAGAGATATGTGTTGATCCCGCGATACGTGCATATTCTGAAAGGGCTCTTCCAAAGATGATCGAATTTTTCGTGCTTTCCCTTATCTTCATTTCTCACGTCCAACTTTAGCACTAGATCCTCCACCTGAAATTCCTCCTATTTAGAGTGATTGTCAAAAGTTTTCTTCATTCTGTCTTGGTGAAGTTGTGATCGGTTGTAGACCTTCTCCCTCATCTACTACGCATGAATTAACTGATTTATCCTTCTTTGTGTGTGGTCTGGATCGGCCTCTTGCTCTTGCAGCAACTTCCTGATGCGCAATCCCAGTGAGGTAGGGAAAATCGTGTCTGTACCATATATGATTTGGGATGGCGACGTGGAGATGGACTTTTTGGTAGTGACTCTGTCCGCCCACAGCGCATAAATGAGTTTCTTATGCCAAGCCTTCTTGTTGTCCTGCAGGAGTCTTTTAATGATCTTGGTTAAGATTTTGTTCGATGATTTTGCTAACCCATTACCCTGAGGGTAATACGTTGTAGAATGTCCAAGGGTTATATTGTAATCCTTGCAAAACTTCTCCATTTTCTTGGACTTAAATGCGGTTGCATTATCTGTGATGATCTTAATAGGGCACCCGAACCTAGACATGATGTTGGTCTCCAAAAACTGAATGATGACCGTGTCAGTAGCCTGATTCATTGGAATTGCTTCGATCCATTTCGTGAAATAATCTGTGGATGTAAGTATCCATCTGTGTTGCGTCGAGGATGGCTGATGAATTTCTCCTATAAATTCTAGGCCCCATTGCATGAACGACGCTTCGACCGAGATCGGTTTCAGCAGCAAGGGTTGTAGCTTTCTCCTTCCATCAACAATCTCACACTTGTGGCAACTGGAAACCTCTTTGTACACGTCCGCGAAGATGCTGAGCCAATAGTAACCTTCTCTTAGAATTTTATGCGTGTTGGTTTTCCAGTAGTGATGTCCCCTACAATCGCTTTTGTGAAATTCTCTGATGGCCTGTTCCATGTCATCTTCTAGTAGGAAACTCAACGATATCCCTCCCGGATCTTTCCAATACAGTGATTTATCCAATATGTAGAACTTAGTAGCTTTGAGCTTTAAGAATCTAGCCTTGGTCTTACTTAACCCTGGAGGATCTTGCAGATTCCTCAACACATAAATTATGTTTGTATACCAAGGTGAATCGATGAACTTCTGAGACACCTGCGCGGTTTTTTCTTTTTGAGGATTCTCTGACATATCAGCAATGAAGTTGATTCCCAAAACGTCGTAGTTCGATTGCACCATCAGTTTTGTGAGGCTCTGTCCCTTGACCAGCTTTGTGGGATTGATTTCAAGGTCATATTTCAGCATGGTCGTGATCCACTTGCCTCTTCTTCCCTCAGGGTCAAGCTGAGTCAAGATATCCTTGACTGAATTGTTGGGAATGTAAGCAATAACGTGGGAATGTAATAGGTAAGTTATGAACTCCTTTAGGGCTTTCACTAAGGTGTATGCTTGTTTCTCCATAATGTCATACCTCAGTGGAGAATCCCTCAACGTCCTACTGAAATAGGTTATAGTCTTCTCAAAGTTATGATCATCTTTATGTAATAGTATGCTAGCAATAGTATGTTCTGAGGCGAACGAGAACAAGATGAATTCCTTCATGAAGTTTGGGCTGGCCAATACGGGAGCTTTGGCCAGTGCTAGCTTGATATATGCAAATGATTTCCTGGCTTTGGGGTTCCATTTGATCTCGTTCCCCTTTCTGAGCATGTTGCTGATATGTTTTATAATTTTCGTCAGGTTCGAGATGAATCTTCTCAAGAAATTCACCTTTCCCAGGAAGGATTGCACCTCCTTCTTGCTGCGTGGAGTGCTGATTTTCAGGATTCCTTCTACCCTACTAGGATCTATCTTTATACCTTCCTTTAAGATGATGTGCCCCAACAATTTCCCTTCTTTCATTTCGAAATGTGATTTTTTCAGATTCAAAGATATGCCAAACTTCCTACATTTTTGGAAGACCTTATTCAGATGCCCAAGGTGTTGTTCTTCAGAGTCAGAGTATTATGTGATGTCATCCAGATAGATCATGATAAACTTGTCCTTTTCCTCAACAAATGCTATGTCCATCGCCCTTTGTAAAGTGGATCCAGCGTTCATCAGGCCGAAAGGCAGCTTGGTGTTGAAATAATGTAACTACGAAGAGCATTCTTATTATTATTTTATTATTGGATTAAATCCCCATTGCGGATTAATCATGTCATTATTATTATTATTGTTATTGTATTAATCCCCATTGAGGATTAATCATGTCAGTAATTGTATAAGGACCAAATCCCCTTTTGCGGATTGGTCATTGGACAATTACAAAGGCCAGAATAAGAAGTCGGCCCCAGCAGTTATTATGGAAGACCCAGAATTAAATTAAAAGTGGGTTTACCCACCCAGAGTGAGAGATCGGCCCTGCCAGTTGTGACCTTTCACACGTGCCAGTCTTGTATAAATAAGAGGCTAGCACCTCACTTCAAACACACAACTCACTTGCTCATTATCTTATGAGGCAAGCTGCAATTACCAGTTGGAGAGAGGAGAAGAAGAGT
>ML827512.1:25769-44920 GCA_009831015.1 Picea engelmannii | reverse complement strand
TGGATTAAATCCCCATTGCGGATTAATCATGTCATTATTATTATTATTGTTATTAGATTAATCCCCATTGAGGATTAATCATGTCGGTAATTGTATAAGGACCAAATCCCCTTTTGTGGATTGGTCATCGAACAATTACAAAGGGCAGAATAAGAAGTCGGCCCCAGCAGTTATTATGGAAGACCCAGAATTAAATTAAAGGTGGGTTTACCCACCCAGAGTGAGAGGTCGGCCCTACCAGTTGTGACCTTTCACACGTGTCAGTCTTGTATAAATAAGAGGCTAGCGTCTCACTTCAAACACACAACTCACTTGCTCACTATCTTATGAGGCAAGCTGCAATTACCAATTGGAGAGAGGAGAAGAAGAGTGGCACATACTTTCTGTATTGGTTTGAGTTATCTCTTGAACATTGTATAAGTTATTTATGATAAGGAAGTTGTTGCTGGGTTTTCTTCCCCTAGAGGGTTTCCTAGGATAAATGTTGTGTCTCTTGTGAATGTGTATTTCTCAGTGATCTTGTTCTTATTATGCTCTTATCTATTGAAATGCAAAGAACTATAATAATGGCATAAACATTAAAACTTGGCATACATGAACGTCCCCCATAGTGTCGTGAAAGATGTCTTTTCCCAATCATATGGGTCTACCATGATCTGATTGTAGCCTGAAAAACCATCCAGCATAGACATCTTTTGGGACCCAACTACCTTCTCCAAAATATAGTCAATATTAGGGGGCGGGTAGTTGTCCTTGAGGGATACCTTGTTCAAGTTCTGAAAATCCACGCACAACCTTATCTCACTGCTCTTTTTCCTTACAGACACCATGTTGGCAACCCATTTCGAAAACCTTAAAGAAACAATAATTTTGTATTCAAAAAGTTTCTTTACCTCTTTTTCGATTAGCGGCAGTAGCATGGGATTTATCTGTCTTAGCTTTTGCTTGAAAGGCTTATTGTCTTCTTTGAGAGGAATGATGTGTTGAATCACTTTAATGTCGTAAAATTTCAAATCATCATAGCTCCCGGAGAAAACGTCAAGAAAATCCTTCATGAGTTTAATGTAGTCATGTTTGACCTCCGGACTGAGCATCTTTGATAATTTGATTATCTTTAGATTCTCCTAGGTCCCGATCTTGCAATCCTCAACATCCTCGTCATTTGCAAATATCTTGGGATTTCTAGCCACACAGTTTTCATCAAACAACTTTTCCAACGAAACTAATCCCTTTGGGATGATATTATTCTTTAGTTGTACTATGTCCCTCCCAACTATCTGGTTCTGGAAAGGGTCGTCGTTACTGCGCGCAGTTGTGCTTTTGTCTTCATCGCAGCAGCACTCATTATCAATGTTTACATTAGCGAACTCGTCGTTGATCTGGAGAAATATCTCCACCTGTTTTTCATCCTCAAACACCTGCCAATACTTGATATTATCGGGCATCGTCGGCCTATGTTTGACTTCGATCTCATACTTTTTGTTTGGAAAAATGGGAATTTTAAAAATTGAGGCCGAGGTGGCCAAGGAATCCGCAATTTGATTCTGCCCCCTCAGGATCACTGATAGATTATACTCTGAGAATTCTTCAAGGAGGTATAGCACTAGGTTTTTGTACCCTCTCAGTCTGGGGTGCTTGGATTGGTATATGCCTTTCACTTGGTTTATAATGAGCTCGGAGTCTCCATGCACCACTATCCTCCTTGCGCCCAACTCTTTCAAAACTTTCAGGCCCAAAATCAGTGCCTCGTACTCAACCATGTTATTTGTACAGTCGAAGGTGAGTTTGTATGAGCAGAGTTTTGTGCCCACCTTGGGAGGACTTATCCATACGTCGACCCCTGCCCCTTCCTTGTTAACGACTTTATTGAAACTCATGTTCCACATCTCATTCTCTACATGGTTCCTCGTGTCTGTGCACTCTGTTTCCCGTCACGTGGATGTATCATCAACAACCATGACAAATGCCAGTTCTTCCTCTTCAAAGCTCATGTCATTGTAAAATATGGAAGAGTCGATCCCAGTGTCGACAAACTAGATAGGGTGGTTATTTGGCTACGTCTTACTGCTCACCATCATTTTCAGCAGTACTTCCCTATACAACCGTCTTTCTTAGTTGAAGACATGGATGGTGGTGTATGGCATGTCCATCTGTAGAGTTCCCTTCAATTTTGCGGCCCATGACCTGGATAATAACATGCCAAATTTTGGGGGTATATCGACCACGACCACGTCCATAATTATATTCTTAGAAGGGATTTGGGCCAGCGACACAACCAAATATTTGATCAGACCCAAACATTTGACTTTCCTTGAATCAAAAGAAAAAAGATCCTTATAGGGCCTGGGGATGTCCAGACCCAACTCGTCCATGATCACTTTGGGCATGAGATTGTGCGGCGTGCCCTAATCCAGCATGGTGTTATACAAGGTCGTGTCGTGGACCTTGAGACTGACATATAACGGGGAAACATCCTCAGTATTGCTCGTCTCCTCCATGCATGGACCAAAAAAAATGGCAGGGTGATCATCGTGGACGTTCAAAGTGTCGGGAGTCCCCCCCATCTTTATCATTTTAATAATATGATCATGATATTCTCCTTTCTTGATGAGTTCGTTGAAAGGGACAGAGATTTTAATCTTGGCCATTTCGTTCTCAAAGTTAAAGGGCAGAGAGACTTTTTCTACCTCATTGATGCATGTCTCCTAGCTTGTTTATGGTGCTATCCTTGGAACCTCCTCCTTTGACTTTGCCTTTTCCGTCGCATCCTTGTTCGGGTTGTCTTGCTTCAGTCGACTTGTGGAAGGGGTATCCGTCGAAGGCTTCCTTATGGGATTTGTCTACTAAGGTTCTGTAGATAACTTTTTGCTCCTGAGGTTGTATTTCTTTTGGAACTGCATGATGGCACTGTGATAACCCTTCTTGAATTCCTTTGTTTCCCAAGACAACGTGTCATCTGTCTCCATCATAATATCGTCATTTTCTCTCATGTATTGATCATGTTATCCCTTTGTTAAGAACACCTTTGTTTCCTTGTCATCGCAACAATGCATTTGATCTTGGAACATCTGATCAAAATCTTCGTCCGCGTAATTGTTTTAGAAAAGGGGCCTTATTTGATGGTCACCCTGGTCTCTCTATTCCCTCTGCCTGATCTGCGGGATTGGCCCTCTTCTAGGGTTCTGATTTTTGGGCTAGGGGTCATGTTGTTCTCCAGTGGTGGGTTTGTTTCCCACATACATTATTTCCATCATTTTCTCCATCATCTTCATCATCAAGTCAAACTTGTCCTTTGAGGGTCAAGAAGTCGATGGTTGTGCATCCCCTTGGGGTTTCCTCCCGCCTCTTTTGAAGCTTTGTTTTATCTTTCTTGATGCCATCGGGTTTACCTTGACTTTGATTGCGTCACTCATCATGGTGTCTAAATTTGTAGATCTCCTCTCCCTCAATAGCAAGGCGAAATCACTATCAAAGGAGTCGGCGTATCTCAGCTGCGCAGCCCCGGGAAGCGGCTGGACTTCTACGGGAATTGAGTTGTAAACCCTCATGAAATGGGTCGAGAACTCTTGCACCATATCCTCTGACTCTCTCTTCATATTTTTGTACTGCATCAGTAGCTGCAAAAGATTCTTTTTGTCTCCCCATCTAGTAATGAAAGACGTTTCAAACGCGACGAAGTATAGAATGCTTGTTGTTGGAAGGGTTTTGAACCATTTTCTAACCTTCCCTGAAAGACTCTGCGCGAACAACCTCATCTTCGCATCTGCATGGTCTACCTCTTCTAGATCAACGAAATTGTTGAACCAATCCAGGTTCTTTTGGGAAGATATGTTTCCTTCAACATCATATAGTTTGATCCTCTGGCTGTAGTTCTAGGGAAAATCATGCAGTTGGGCTGGCAAAACAAGGGGGGTGAATCTGGAAGCCATTTCTCTAGGGAGGTTCAGGATTTGGGGGATGTTTTGAGCGAGATTTGCAGCTTTAAGGATTAGAGATCGAAACCTCTCCTCATCAAAGACTATATGGTCCAATATGGTTTCAAATTTAGACCTGAACAAAGTTTGTTCGAACAGGGTATCAAAGTCGAGATTGTCAATGCTTTGAGCCCCATCCTTAGGCAAGGAAAAAAATTTCTCTAGGTAATAGAATGGGTCTTTCACCTGCTCCCTTACCCTATGCAAAAGTATCTAGGGATAATACACGGACTCTACAAGGTTAGGGTCAAGATTGGGTCTGGTATAAATGGTCTTTAGAGCCAGGTTTTCTGAATGGCGCTACTACGTTGTACTAGTATTTTTCACTGGAGTCGCCAGAGTAAAGGTTTCATCCCATACATATGTTTTCCCCACTGTTACCCTCATGGGTCAAAACTATAGCTTTAGTCATTCTCCCAAGGAAAATTTATTCAATTTTTTCCCCGGCAGCGGCACTAGAATGTTAGCACTCTGTAAACTTCGTTCGGGTGAGAAAACGAATGACAGAGGAAACCTACAAACCAACTTTGAGACCTGAAACTAGTCGTTCGAACCTAGAGAGGGATCTCTTTGGAGACTTCGTCTCTATACAGGATATGTCTTTAAGCTATTAGCTAGATTTAACACCTTTAAACAATATTTTTTGGTTCTATTGGTGAAAGAAAGCGAGACCTTGGGCTATGGAGTCAATTTAAGAAAACGATAGAAACCAATGACTTAGTGAATGAACTCGAGAGGATAAAGGCTAAATGAGAAACAATCTTTCAATTAAAAATCTTTGTGTGTGGCGAGAGAAAAACACATGAAGCAACTCGAAGCACTATTGGGGATGAATTCGTAGTTCACTTAGAAGAAACACAGTTCGTCTAAATGGCGTGAATCTAGAGAATTGCATGGTGAATTCTAGATTAGAAATCACGTTCCAATTTAGACAGAAAATACATATGTGAATATAAAGAACACAGGAAAGCACATATGCAAAGAGAGAATGCAATACATCAAATTGTCATCGTTTGAATCTTTTCATCAAAGCTTCAGGGCCTTTGCATTAAGTTTCGATCAGATCAAAAATACATTCAATAGTCATTGTCTACATTGTTTTGCCAACCAACCTGGATTACTTTCATAAGATGGAATATATAAACAAGGGTGTGCCACTCGGGCTACCCTGCACTCTAACTACTATCCCTAGAAATTAGGTTCTGACTACTCTCTATCATATGACTCTTCGTATGGAACTTCGCTAAAAATACAAACTGACTGTACTCGGTTGCATCATAGCCACTCATCTTTGTCGCGGTGATTTAGTCATCAGCAAGATCTTGTCGTCAGAGAGTGATGTGTCGATGCTTTCCTTTGACAATTTATCTAGACAATCAAGTGCTCTGTCAGAATCCTGCCACTCGGTGTAATGGCCTTGATTTATGTCGCGCAATCATTTTTTGGTGCCTGCATGTGGTAGGTGACTGCAGACCGTTGCAGGTGCCTCCAAACTGATGATTCCAGCTAGGGAACAATGCCTTTATTCAACTGTTTCGTGTCTAATGTACACCTATCCTTTGCAATGGATGAGATTCCATCATTTTTCATCGTATGTTTTCCGCGCGAGTATCTGTTAGAATCCCTACCTCTTGGTAGGAAACAGGACGTTGGGAAACAAAATCCACGCCACGTCTGAGAAGAAAAAAAACAGAGTCGATTAATCATGCTTATGGTCTCGTCTGCAGTTTTGATACCCGAAGCGTTCTCCTGAGAGACCAGTTGCGCCTTTTCAGGTTCATCACTTGCCTTTGCAGAACCGCGTTCCCTTTCAGCTTCTTTTGTGCGTTGGCCAGAGCCGCATGGACTTTCTCCATGGTTGGTTCGCATTCCTTGAAGTGTTTCTCATTCCTTTCTTCCGACATCCTCTGTGCTTCATGCAGTTTGTGTGATTGTATCTTGCACTTCCTTGAGTTGTCTCTTGAGCCAAGTCACGTTTCGCTCACGGCCTTGTGATGTTGATGCTTTGAGCGTATTCGCTGCTAATTGTTGCCTCATCTCTCTGTTTTCCTCGTATAGCTCAACAATAGCGAGTTGTGCTTGCTTCAGCTTTTGCAATAGCTCACGAACATATGTACCTTCGGTGTCTGTCCTCCTCCTTCTTCCCCATATTTCTCATCTTGTACCTTTGACAGGTTCCAGCCGAATGGTGCGCATGAGTAACTCTTCGGCAGATGACTTTGTGCGCGGCTCGCTCGGGACTTGGGTCTGCCCAGCTTCCTTGTTCTTCCTTGGCCTGCCCCTTCTATGGGGTATCGGTTGTTGGGGGGACAGGGCTTTCAACGTCTTTCCTTCCTCCACAACCCTTCATGCTTCAGCCTCTACACAGTGTGATGTTACCCTTTATGTGGGTAGAGGGAAATATCCCTTTGGATCCTTGGGGATGCACGCTATAAGTAGAAAAGAATCATAGTTGTTTCCCAATCGCCTTAACTCCTCAACTACCAGCAATTTAATCAGCGAGACATGAGATAGTTTCCTCTTCGGTTGATATGCTTCAGTCTAGGCGATGCCTTCCATTTCTCGAAGGATTTGGTGCAAGAAGAAGGGAAGATTTAATGGTCTCCTTCCTATGAAATGCATCAACAATCTAATGTGATGCGAATGTATTCTGTCAAACCTTCCCTCATAGGTGAAATATTTCTTGATTACTCCCAGGAGTTTCTGAAAAGGCTCCTGCAAATGTCTACTTGGAACACCCGTTTCGACATTCCCACCTACACAGTCTCGCTTTATGAAGTATTCATAGCACCGCGCATCCAAAGGCATTCCTTTAAACCACCTTTCACAACGCAGAGGGATCTTTGTTACGGCCGACAAAGTTTCCTCTGTCACTTGGAAAGCAACACTGGAAAATACCGCGCAGGACCCGTCGAACCTGAGTGTGAATTGTTCCTCTAGCTTCATGTTGAATCCTTGGATTTTTCTACAAAAGGTCATGCATCCGACCTGTTCAAAAAACACCCTGAACTCCAGATCTTCGTTGACCAACGTCAAGTTTTGAGGCTCGGGCCCAACATTCTGCCACTTCGCGCACCCTTCCTTATGTTATGGGATGTTGTGATGGTGTAACGCATATTTGTTATGCGCGTGGTGGATTTGGCATGGGCCAAAGGTGGTAATCTCAATTGACCTGGGCTTGTAAGAAGAATTACAGATAGTGCATAAACCTTGCTGGTGAACAGAATACACGCAGAGCACTCGGAATTTATAATCGGGTGGGCGAGAGATAAAAACATGCCAGGGGACACTGAATCCATGGTGACTGGAGGTTTTGAAGCAAGATTGAATATTTTTGCAATACATATGTGCAACGGGTACACTTCAGAGTGTGCAAAGTATAGATGATAAGAGCTACAGGGCATATGTGATATGGGCGTCGTGATTTTCATTCTTTCTGAATTCATAACGAGCTAATGATGGTCACTTTGTCTGTCGACACGACTTCGATTTAACAAATTGCCTCGACCTTAGGCACGTAAGACCTTCTCTTCTGACAGGACCCGACTCTTTGGGAAAAGACATTTACCCCTTAACATGTTTTGGTTCTAACATCCCTTCCCAACTCCAGGGGGCCAACCAGCCACTTGTTGACTTTGACCCATTCATTGTTTGGTACCTGACCTCACACGCTTTTACACACGGACTCTAACTCGACTAAGACCGACTCTAACTGAAAAAATGGCGGCGCTAACAGCATGAAAAGATAAATGTATGGAAACAACAATATATATATATATATATATATATATATATATCTAGAAATTGCAACTTATGATAACAAATAATGAGATATAAGGACTTTGCAATGATAATACCTTTTCAACTTACAATTTCTAGACTAATACACGTCAAGTAATGACTTTCAAAAAAGGATGTCAAATGTACTTTTAACAACAGTAAATTAGTAGTTATGACAACAACAAACAACTTCAGAAAAAGTACCTTGCTAAGGCAATTTACTAAAAACTTTTGGCATTTATTGATTGTGGTTTGCCTAGTATAAATTATGGGTGATTTATCAATCAGAAAATGAGTTTAAGAGGTTGTCAAAAGTGACTGCAACAGCACAAAATTAATAATGATGACAACAACAAACAAGTTTCAAAAATGTGCTTTGTTGAGGCAATTGAACATACACTTTAGCATTAATTGATAATACATTTCCTAGTACAAATTATGGGTAGTTTATAAGACAGTTAGCATGTTGATATTTGTTGCAAATAATTGTTGTAACAGGAGTTACAACAACAACAAATTAGCTATTAGTATTTCTAAACTAGGTTAGCAAGTTAGTTCAGGTTAGTAGAAGCTTCAAGGAAGAGAGTTTGAAAGTTGTTTTGATCTCATTCATCAACAAGAGCATAGAAATCAATCCCTTTAGGGGCTTATGGAGTCAATAACAACAACAATATCACTTGGGAAATAAAGCAATGATAATATTTGTCTAAGGAAAGAGATAGATGCAAGAGATGTTGGCACTTCAAGGCTGTTAGCAATAGAAGTCACACTTAGACTACTATAAGTGCAAGCCCAGTACCCATCTGAATATTAAAGATAAGTGTTTATAATAAGGTGGGAAATGGATGAAAAACTCTAAAAAAGAATGTCAATCACAACTTACTCCATACAATATGCACCAGCAAATAAGGCTTTGAGTAACTTGGATCAAGATTTAAGAAATAAGGTGAGTAGGTGGAAGACTTAATAAGAAAAATGTAATATGCCTATCATCTACATCAAGTAGTATTAGCAAGCATATGAAGAAAACCCTCTGAAATAAGAACTTCTCGTAATCAAAGAGAAAACTCTAATATAATTATAAGTAATATCACAACAGATCCTCCATCGCAAGAAAGATACAATTCATCCCAATGAATCATTCAATAGACTGTAATCAAAATAAGATAGCAACAAGACTGATTTCTATTATCCAAAGTGTCTTAGGTATGGTACATACAAAAGGAGGTACTCTTTGTTACATAGACAACATAAAAAATATGAGTGCTCTCTCAAACCATTTGAACCTTCCTTCAGTCTTACAATGCGTATTTTATAGCCTCTACTGTCATTGACAACTTTACAATTCGAATAACAACTTCAACATAGGATTCATGTGCCTAAATATGGCATGGCTATAGGTGTACAACATAAAGAAAACATAATGCTAAATTCTAGGCTAATGTTGGCAACGTTTGCAACATGTTCATAAACACTGATGATGTGTCTATTTGAGTGCATCTTCATTAGGCAAGTGGCCTCCCATATCGAAACTGATCCTTAGACAATTGGCATGCATTCATATTGACACTTGGCAGTTGATCCTCCCTTCAAAAACTCCAAAACATGAGTTTTTAGCACCAATTCGCAGCGCATGTCTGAAACAGCTAGTTTGCAGTGCCAGGCGCTGTGAACTCTAATGTTGGCAACGTTTGCAACATGTTCATAAAGACTGATGATGTGTCTGTTTGAGTGCATCTTCATTAGGCAAGTGGCCTCCCATCTTGAAACTGATCCTTAGACAATTGGCATGCATTCATATTGACACATGGCAGTTGATCCGCCCTTCAAAAACTCCAAAACACGAGTTTTTAGCACCAATTCGCAGCGCATGTCTGAAATAGCTAGTTTGCAACGCCAAGCGCTATGAACTTTCCTGAAGTGGCTTGTTTGATTTTTCAAAGGCTTAAAACACCCCAAAATTATCTCAAGTGTCCCCAAAATGTTGTAAAAACTTCATAATATTGGTACATGACTAGAAGAAAACATTAAAATAGCTAATCATGGTTTAAAAACATAGCCATCCTCAAAAAGTTGTAAAAATGCATACACARGAAACTTGACCAAAAMTSATATTGGTTATGGAGGTTTAACATCTTCATTTTCTAACTCTAGAGATCCTCCTGGTAGCAACCTTAGCCAACATGTCCAGATTTCTCTTGGCCAACTCTTCTTTAAAAGGTTGTAGTTMTGCCTTTRGCTTTCTGATTTGAGCTTGATGAGATYTRTTTTGTCTRTAGAGATTTATGAGYTGTCTATGGAGGGGMARAAATATTTTGGCTAAAAATATGGCCTTGTMAATAGTTTCATGGTACATGCACATCATCCCCTTAAGMTTCTTCCTATAGCCAGAGTCTTCACTCTTCGGTTTATCAACCTCAACMCTTGCTTCTTTAAGTTATCTTTTGAGCCTCTTGAAATTAGGATTGCTTTCCTCTTGAGGAGTAGTGATATCAATAATTTCAATGGGATGCTCAAGATCTTTGGATTTACCTTTCCTCTGGGCTGAATTTTCTGCTACAGCATCYTTCACAAGAACATTTTGCTTGGTTGTTGCTCTAGTAAAAGGCCTCCTAGGCTTAACCTTGTCTGCAGCAATGGATGAAGGAAACACAAGATTTCTCCCTCTCRGACCTATGGATTTACTTGAAGGAACCTCCATAGGAGTGGGATATGGCATGGGTGAAGCTCCCTTGTGTGAAGGTTGTGAAGGCCCTCCTGCTTCTATTTCATTTGTTGTTCTATCATCTATATCAGTCATAGCACCCCTTTTCCTCTTATTAACCTCTAAACACACAATCCTCTCTATAGGAGTAGGGATTTGTATCTTAGACTGTGGAGTGGGGGAAACATTCAGCTGAAACTGAGATAAAGTGAGGAATATTTCCCAATCAATGTTTGTCTTTCTCAACTCTTCCATCACCAACATTTTAATAAGGCCGGAGTGAAAGACACTTGTGTCTACTTTCTTAGATTTGGCTTGAACTTTGTCAGCCATCTTACCAATGCCTCTAAAGAGGTAAAAAGGGAGGTTCATTGCTTCTTTCCCTATGAAATGTAGCAGCGGCCTGATGTGGTATTGAAATACCATGTTAAATATCCCCTCACAAGAGGAATACCTCTGGATAACCTTCAACATCTTATCAAAACCTTCAAGCATGTGGTTTCTAGGTACCCCTTTGGACAAATTTTCCTCCTGATACTCTGGTTTGAGAAATTCCTTGGAGAAAGAAGCATTTAATGGCATAGCCTTGAACCATTTTTCTCCATTGTTGGGTATTTTTTGTTGCAACAAAGATGGAATTTTCTGAAACTTCAAATTCTATCCCCCCACTTTGGTTTTAATGCCATCAAAATTTAGTGCAAACTCTTTGGCCACCTCTGGATGCCCCCTTTGCATATTTTGACAGAAATTGATGCAACCTACTCTCTAAAAGGCTTCTCTGATCGAAGGTTCAGAATCAAGCAGTTGCATATCATAGGGCTATGTCCTTACAATATCACCTCCCTTGTGAGTATTCCTATGATGTTGATTGCCCATAATTGTTGTTGAAGGATGTATTTTCTGTGAGTTTTAATGGTAGCTATATGTGTGAAAAGAGGGAAAACATGAGATCAG
Source organism: Picea engelmannii (assembly GCA_009831015.1). NCBI lineage: Eukaryota > Viridiplantae > Streptophyta > Pinopsida > Pinales > Pinaceae > Picea > Picea engelmannii. The sequence continues at coordinate 33,508 of ML827512.1, read as the reverse complement.
GGTATTGATGACATAATTGTTTTCAATAGGATGGTGTTAAACAAAGTTTTATGGACTTTATCCTATAGACAGGAGGTATAAGAGGAGATACTCTTTCAATCATAAACAGTAAGGAATGGAAACTGGGAGTCATAATAAAATGGAAGTGTAAGTGAATTCTCATCTTAAACAGGGTTTACTCATCAATACAAATATCAGTTAATCAGCATGAGAATGCATTCAATATTTAAACCTAGTTCGATAGTTGATCAAACACCTGTTTCAAGTTTAAGAGGGGTGCAGATTTACTCTTTAAAAGTTGAGCTCATAAAATATGCAGAAGATGGGTTTTAATAACGTTGGAATAGAGGGTTCGCAGCGCCCTGTTTGTAGTGCACAGTTCGTAGCGCTTGGAACAGAGGGTTCACAACACTGGGGAAAATCAGTGGAGCAGGTGAATTTTGAGCAATGGGAAAGATGGATGAGGTCATAAAAGCGATGTGATCTGGTAAGCAGGGTTCAAAACATCATGGAGGTGAATTTTAGAACTGTGAGTAAAAGAATGGGACAATTCCCAGCACCAATATGAAAACCAGCCAAAACCCCTTTCTCAACCCTCAAAATGAATGGAAAATCTCATGGATTACCTCATGGATCTAGGCTTGATGTTGATGTATTTAAATTTCCATAGGGTTGTCTGCAATTTGTCCAACCTCCAATGCTCCTCTTTAGCCAGTTCGCAGTGCCTATCTACCAGTTCGCAGTGCCTGATTCAAACAAGAATTGCATACTTTGAGGAGACTGTTAGGAAATCCGATGACGTGATCCCTGAAAAAATGGTTAAAATATGGTTTTGAAAATAATGAAATCTCCTATGTCGTGATTCTTTAATTTGCAATGTGCTGGCACAGGGGAAGACCCAGGTTTCAGCTCCAAGAGTGCACCAACAAGCCCTAACTACTGGCCCTTTTGGCAACACCTACGAGGCAGATGAAGTCTCACCCGAAGTAGCTACGTGGGGGTTGCAGGACAGAGATGTCTACAACCAGAAGGAATGTAAAGTGGGTTCAAAGTGATTGACACACAAAAATCTAGTATTCTTTATCTTCCTAGGATCTACTGCGTAATATATATCTATCATATCATATACATAGTAGCATATGAAATGTCAATGAACGGAGAATCCATCACACACAACACAAGATATATGTGGTTCACCCTCTCTTTAGGGCTACGTCCACATAACTGTTCTTTATAATGTATTAAGATGAAGAATACAGTTCTTGTTTGCGCCCTCAGCTAGCAGGTCTTCTTTCTTTTTCTCTTTGTCTCTTCCCTCCCTGCACACCCAACTGCAGGTTTGATCTTTGCACCCAGCTGAATATCTTACAATACAGAAAGCTCTCACACTTAACTTTTCTCTCTCACACAACAATAATCACTCATGTCAATAGTACAACTAGATCGAACATCAACAACAACTAGAACGAACCCTCTTTCCTCATCTAGGTTCTTATTTTCACATTACAATATCTCATTGACATCCTTAGGCCGAAACCTAGGTTTCAAAACCCTAGATACCAAAACCCTAGGTGTCTAAAACCCTAGGTCAACTTGACCCACATTTTAAGGGCTTCGCCAGCCTGTCTTTCCTTCCTTCTCACGTGGTGCTCCATGTTAATGTTTATGCCATAATTATAGTTCTTTGCATTTCAATAGATAATAGAAACATAAGAACAAGATCACTGAGAAATACACATTCACAAGAGACACAACATTTATCCTGGGAAACCCTCTAGGGGAAGAAAACCCAGCAAAACTTCCTTAATATAAATATCCAATACAATGCCAAGAGATCCCTATGCTAAAACAGAAAGTCCTCTCCAAGATATGTGTCACTCTCTCTCTCCTTTGCTAGTAATAGATCAAAACTTGTCTCTCAAACTAAGCAAGTGAGTTGTGATCAAATGAGGCGCTAGCCTCCTTTATTTATACAAGTTCTGGAATGTGTGAAGTGTCTCTTCACTGGCAGGGACGAATTCTCAATCTGGGTGGGTAAACCCACCTTTTTTATATTTCTGGGTCTTCTTATTAACTGTTGGGGCCGACTTCTTATTCTACCTATTATAATTGTCTATTGACCAATCTGCAAAAGGGGATTTGGTCCTATTACAATATCCGACATGATCAATCCACAATGGGGATTGATCTTATGAATAAAATATCAATAATAATAAGAATACTCTTTGCAATTACATTATTTCAACACTCCAAAGCATCCAATGATGGCTTTTTCCACTTGTTGAGTTGTCCACAATCTTTCTTTCTTGTTGATCTGTCATTCTCGATCTCCTCGTTCAATGGCTTGATTCCTTTTACTTCGCTCTGTCTTTTCTACTCTTTTGCTCACTTCGACCCAGTAACAATCATTGTGTCTTCCATGTAATTCACATTTTGCCTTTTCTTCCTTATTTCCATAACCAAGGTCCAACAGGCCCCCAACACTCACCAGTGACTCATCCCGAGGCACTTCAGATATGACCTTTCTGTTTTACTTCAACTTCAGGTTGCACAGTGTAGCCTTTGCTTTCTGCTCTATGCCTTGTCACCTTCCTTCCTTGTGAAGACTGTCTTTTCTATGTCTGGTACCCAGTTTCAACTGCACCTGGTACCTAGACACTTTGCCTTATGCTTTTACTTAGAGCTGCGAGGCAGCTGGTTGTCATAGTATAATTTCAACTGGCTCCCACTCACTAATCCTTCCTTCCATTATTCCTTCAAAGTATTCAATTGTGCAGCTCCTCCTTCTGTAACATAGGCGATCTCATATGGCCCGTGCCAATGCATTTTAAACTTCACAAGATGTTTTATGAACTTATTGTCATATACCAGTACTAGATCACCTTGTTCAAATGCCTTCTTCTTTATGTGCCTGTCATGATAGGCCTTCTCTTTTTCCTTCTGTACTTGCTGATGGAATCCTGCAATAAATTTGTCTTCTTCGAGTTCGACAAACTGTGCAAACCTTCTTCGAGCAGCACCAGTGTCATCCATATCTGTGAAGGAAACAATTCTTAGGCTTGGTACCAAATATTCCATTGGGACAATGGCTTCAAGACCATACACCAACTTAAAAGGGGTCTGCATTGTTAGCTTCTTGCAAGTGGTTCTATAAGCCCATAGTATTTTTGGTACTCTTAAATCCCAGTCATCCCTATTCACACCGAAAATCTTCGTCAACATTGTCTCAAAGATCTTGTTGAATGCTTCCACTGTCCCATTTTCTTGTGGATGGTAAGGTGTGCTCTTTTGATGATGGACTGCAAATTCCTCAGTCAGGGCTTCAACTGTTTTGTTTATGAAATGTGTGCCTTGATCACTCATAAGGATCTTTGGGCATCCAAACCTGGTTATGATTTCATCAAATATGAAGCGCGCAGTTGTAGTTGCACTACAGTCCTTAACTGCTCTTGCTTCATCCCATCTGGTCAAGTACTATGTTGTTGTAATTATGTACCTTGCACTTTCCTAGTGGTTTTATAGGTCCCACGAAGTCGATGGCCCATTTCTCAAATGCTTGTAGGGTCAGTTGTGGTGCTAATGGCATTTCATCTCTTCTGGACGGTTTCCCAACTCTTTGGCATACATCGCAGTCTCTGTAATAGTCTTTAGCATCTCTGTGTAAGGTAGGCCACCAAAGGCCAACTCTACGAACCTTCTACGCAGTTGCTTTCCCTGCATAATGTCCTCCTGAGATGCCTTCATGAGATTCTGCGAGGATCAATGGTCGCTCAGCCTCCATAACACATCTTCTCAATATCTCATCAGGTCCCATCTTATATAGTTGTCCAGGTATATGTGAAAAGTCTGCAGCGCACACTACTAGTTGATTCTTCTATGGAATTGTATAATCACTAGGTGCCATTCTTGTTGATAGGAACTAGACTATCTCTGCGAAGTGGTCATCAATCTTTCTAATGGCTAGTAACTATGCATCCAGCAGTGCATCCTCCAAACTGGTTGGCTCTTCGCCATGTTCCAACCTTAACAAGTGGTTAGAACCTTTGTTCATTCTTCCTGGATTTACTATGATCTCAAAGTCATATTTTTGAAATAGCAGAAGTCATCTGCATATTCTCACCCAAAACACTGGCTTGTTGACTAGGTATTTCAATGCGGAGTGATCAGTAAACATTTTAAAGTGTCCTCCCAACCAGTAGTGGTGAAATTTTTGCAACACATACACCATGGCTAACCCCTCTCGCTTGGTAGTGGTGTAATTGATCTCAGCAGTTGATAGCTTCCTGCTGGAAAAGGCTAATGGATGGTCAATATATCCTTCCCCAAGTTGTGTTAACACTGCTCCTAAAGAAATAGAATATGCATCAACATGCACATGAAACTCCTTGCTCCAATCTGGAAAAACCAGAATAGGCGTAGTAACCATTTTCTATTTCAGTGTGTCGAAGCTCTGTTGGCACTCTTCTGTCTAACTAAAATGACAAACTTTCTTCAAAAGATTCTCCATGGGTGTTGTAATCTGGGCATACCCTTTAATGAACTTTTTGTAGTATTCAGTATGTCCTAGTGTAGTGCGAAGTTGTTTGACTGAAGTGGGAGGGGGTAGATCAATTATAATGGCAATTTTAGATGGATCAACCAGCAATCCCTTCTTGCATACAATATGACCTAACAACACTCCAAATGGTGAGAAGAAAATGCATTTCTTCAGATTCAAGGCAATTTGACACTGCCTGCATTTGTCCAACATTAGCCTTAGACATTCAATATGATTTTTCAATAAGATAAAAACAGTCCAATCATCAAAATATGCTTCCAGAAATTTATGCAGAAACTCCTTGAATGCTTCGATCACCACCCTGGAAAAGATGGTTGGGGAATTCTTTAATCCAAATGGCATCATTGTATACTGATAGGACCCCCATTCTGTTGCAAATGTGGTCTTATGGCGATCTTCCTGGGAAATCCGTATCTGATGGTATCCCAAGAATCCATCTGTAAAATACTATACCTCCTGACCTCCCACATTATCTAACACTTTGTCTGTAACACACCCACTACGGCATAATAAATTTTTCACCTCTTCTCGAGGGACAGAATCCCCGAAGTCCTATGGGGGATTAGCGTAGGCTAGCTCTTCCCTTTTCCACCTCCATGTGACCATTGGTTATGACCACAGGCCAAACAACTAGGTGCCTTTTCGCATTTTGCGACTCAGCGATACAAGCGAGTCGAATATTTCGACTCTGCAAACCCCGAAACCCAAAAATCTTACCTTCGAGGAGATCGACAGCTGTGAGTCTCCCCCCTTGATCTGACGGTCCTGGCCATATTGGGACTTCGGAAATTGGGAGTTCAAAATGCAAGAGAGTCAAGTCTTTCGACGCTTCAAACACCGAAACCCGATACTCGAGTTCTTGTATGAGATCCAACGGCTCTCGATGTTTTGGATCCAACGGTTCGGATCTTTTCATAGTTTCATGAACCGAGAGTTCACGATGCAACAACTCCAAAACTCTTGTCACTCCAATCCCCGAATCTCGATATGGGGATTCGTGTAGGAGATCAACGATCCTCGAGGATTTGGATCCAACGATCCACAAGATTTCAGAGCTTTCCCCAAACTCTAACCGCTCACCATGAGTCTCCTCCGCTGGATGATCTAGATCCTTTTCAGACACCTCATTTCTGCCACAGAGCGCATCGGGGTTTCGGGTACCGGGATTTCGTGACTTGCAAAGACAAGGGTTCTTACCCTTTGGTTTCCCTGGTGTCAAAACACTGAAATGTCGACCGATATCCATGTGTCCCTCCGATGGACGGATGCGACCTTTAACCACGATCAACCGTTATGATCTTTTTAGGATGATCAACGGTCACGATCAAATCTCATCTTTCTCAAACTTATTCACACTTAAACCGATTCGGGGTTTTGTTTACCAGGATTTCGCGACTTGTGAAGACAAGGGTCCTTGCCCTTTGGTTTCCCGGGTGCCGAAACGTCGACCGTCAGCCACGTGTCCCTATAAAAGGACTGTCCAGATACTCCCACGGACCTTGGGGATCTACAGTCCCGATTTCTTCGCTACTCACAAATATAAAAGAAAGAGGTTGAGGCATTTAACGCCCTCGATTCTTCCTCCAATCTAATGATCGTGATTGACCGCAAATCTTTCGACAGAATCTCGTTCGTCGGTCGAGAATCTCAGGATTTTCGAGTTTCGGAGTTTCGGATGTCGAGATTTCGCGACTCGCGATGACCCGGGTTCTTTCCCTTTGATTCCCCAGGTGCCAAAACACCGAAACTCTTATCGACCGCCACATTTCCTTATGAATGAACGATTCAGGTACTCTCACGGACCTTTGGATCTATGGTCTGGTTTCTTTGTTACTCACGAAGATAAAAGGAAGAGGTTGAGGCATTTAACACCCTGGTTTCAATCTAACAGTCGTGACTGACCGTAGATATTCCGACGGAATCTCGTTCGTCAGTCGATACTTATCCACACGCTGCCATTTCGAGATTTCATAGGTCAGGATTTCGGGACTCACGATTGCAAGAAAACTCACACCTAGATACTCTGGGTGTTGAAACTCCAAAAACTCTTAATTTACCCCCACGCTAATATTCAGGATTTCGCAAGTCAGGGTTTCGAGACTTGCGAGTGCAAGGGAACTCGCCCTTGGGTATTCTGAGTACCAAAATGATGAAATGTTGGGATCTATGAGGACCATTCTCCCTCATGCAAGAGTTTAATACTTAAACTATAACATCCTCCTTCGGGTCCTCAGGTAATTTACACCAGGTTTTGAATACCAGACTGGAAGGTCTTCTCGAAGGTAAGGAAGTGGTCTCAAAAGGGTGCCTTTGTGAGGAAGTCTATTCAAGGCATCAGGTAGGACAACACAGGAACAAATATCCCGAGAGTAGACTTGAGGATCTGTATTAGTTCATCATCATCATCATATATATATACATAATCCATACGTGGTCTTTCCAATAAAAACATGCAGCCATCATTTCTGATCAAAACACCATGCAGACAGTCTTATACTGAAACCATTCATAATTGCACAGACTATGAACATACATGTCAGCATATAAATTTCAAGATACAAGGTATAACACTTATCAGAAAAACACCAGGTGATGCAACTGTTGAGAGGGGTGCTCATTTCCACCCAACCGTAGGCTCAGCGACTCCCAACGAATTTACCACTAGCCACCCCTGAGCTGAGACCACGATGTTGTGAGACTGAGTCTCTATTTTCCAGTGATCGATAACGAAGGTTACTCTCCTTCTTCTCCGCTATCACTCACTCTGTATTTTCCAGAGTTATTTTCCTCTTTCCCTCACGTCTGCTCCTTGATCGCACACTCTTCCTGCCTTTTCTCTTTTCGGCGAGGTTGCGTGTGGCACGATCTTCCTCGTGGTGGTTAGGTCTGAGGACTCTATGGATGGGTGGTTCACCCCCATCCCTCATTACTCATGAGGATCCATTTACCTACCAACCTAGCGAGTGATTTAATTTGGGGCCAGCGAGCCACTCGTGATTCTCCGAGCCAGTGAAGTTCAAATACGATATTGGTTTCAATGGAAGTTAACGCCACCATTCCAGGTGCCTTCCACCACCTTTCTTCAGCCATCGTGGTCTCTTTTTCAGCACATCCCCCTCTCAGTAGTCCTGCAATATATATATTCATAATATTATTTACATTCATCGACCTTTTTCACAAG
>ML827511.1:61539-79644 GCA_009831015.1 Picea engelmannii | reverse complement strand
TTCAAGTGCTATTTCTGTTGCTATTTCGTATATCATTTCTGTGTATTGTGAAGATTATGCTGGATATTTTACTGTTATTCTGTTATTTCTAGCATTTCGTTCCTGTTCTGCATATTTTATATATCTGGTATCTTGCATCATGAGTGTGCTTTAAAATTTTGTATTAAGGCTGATTTAAATACGTTTCACACAAATGTATCAATCTCAAATCCATGCCGTATACATCAACATTTGCATCAAAGTGAAAACTTGCCTTCAACCACAGATTTAAACAATAAATAGAGCTGAGATCCACTTAAATTGTTTGGTTGTTCCACCCATAAGTGCATCGATTTATTAAATGTGAAAKTTATGATCACAAAGGTGCCCAAACGTTGTTGTAGTGTGATGTATTGTGTCCAGATATTAACCAATGAAAACAGGTAAAGTAGGATCTTTATGAATTCAAAACCATAAAAGGCTTGAAATGATATAGTTTATTCACTTAGCAATCCAACGTTCCATTAGGTAACACATCAATTCATTTTTTGCAGCCTCATGAGTATGTGAAGTGCCAAACATTGCATAGATATCAAGCTTTAAGCCAAATTGTTGAGTTCCTTATCCAATCATGAAAGCAAATTTTTAAACCTTTACACCATAAGATTGATTTATGAGTTTTCCAGCATTAAGATAAACTCAAATAAAGATTATAAATCTAGCACATTTAGAGTATACCTATCATGAAAATTAGATCTAAGCATAAGATTTAAGCAAAAATAAAGACCTTAGATCCCACTTCAAAATGCAAATCGATCTCAAAATTGAGCTACTTAAGAAGTAAGATCTACAATTAGGTTCCAAGTTAACAGCTGAATATTGAAGAGTTTAGTTCTAGTGAACTTGAAATAAGCAGCCCAGATCCAAGAATGAGGATCTATAAAACCCTAGGTTGCATGTAAAATACAAATGAAAAGGGAAAAATTAATTTGAGATGCATGGAAAGAAATATGAAAACTAGTTGCTACCATTGGGCATGGAGTCTTAGCTACTCCTTGAATAGTTTCCCTTCTCACCTTGAGTGTTTGAAGTCAAAGTTTAGATCTAAAACTTGCAAACAAATCAGAGGGAGGTTAACCCAAAAGAAAATCTACCTAGGTATTTCAAACTTAAATAATTAAAGCTTACATCTAATGTAAGAAATTAAAACCCTATGATATTCAATTTCAATACTATGAGCTTCAAAAAATTCACAAATAAGTAAGATAGATCAAATATCATACCTTGCATTATTTGTGTTACAATAGCTCTTTCCTCAATGTATCTTGCATGCCAAAATCCTTATATTATTAACCTAGAACAATCATACTCAATGAAAATAGAGAAGAAAATACATTTATATTGAGCAAAAGTAGTCTTCCAATTGATTCCAACCATGAGGAATGAGAGATGAGCTCTCCTTACATAAATAAGGAGGCACCTCACAAAACCATATGTATATTGAATAATTGAATAATGAATAGATTATTACATTGCACGATATACCTTTATAGGCTTTGACTGATCATGAGAGTGAATAGGTGTGACCTATGACTCTTCATTGAATGTTGATTAATTATTAATTATTGATAATTATTATTGATTATATTGAATAATTGAATAATGAATGGATGATTACATTGCTCTCATGACGATATACCTTATAGGCTTTGACTGGTCATGAGAGTGAATAGGTGTGACCTATGACTCTTCATTGAATGTTGATTAATTATTAATTATTATTATTTATTATGTTTGTAACAGTCCCCTCACTCACCTTCATTGTTCCAATAGGGCTTGACATTCTTCCTCTGTTTTGTTCAATACTAAGATTTTTGGTGTTTGGTATTTATATTGTACCTGCACATGATCTTATTATACTCTCTCTTAACTAGACATTCAACATCTACTTTCTAGCTTGTTCTTATATCTTCATATCTTTATGCTTTTAGGATTGATCTAGGAGATGCTTTCGCACTCCCATCATGTTTAAATTTTGATGTAGGGAAATTAATGCAAATTCAGAAATTTTACCTCAACCTTGAGGTTCCTTGGATCTATAACCTATGAAATTTTATCCTTTGGGCCAAAGCTGAAATATAATTTACAACATCATATACTTCACTTGTTTTCAACATAATTCACAAGGCAACAAGAAGATAAATACTGAATAAGTGTATTTCAATGGAACAAATGTTTCAACCCTTAGGGCACACTTCCCACGCATATAACAGATCTGAAAACACTTATTACAAAAAAATTATTACAGTCCTAAATCTGCCCGTCCAACTTCTATTTGTTTGTTAAATCACTTGACAAAATCTGATCAATGTTATGTCAAATTGGCATGCATAACCAACACTAGAAACTACTCAATGATCATGAGAATTGTTATCTCCTGGATATGCACTCAAGATAAATCCAAGTCATCCAAAATACAAACCCTGGGGCAACTCTTGGAAGTTCTATCTATTCTCACCTCAATAGAACCTTCCTTCACTTTCAGCCTGCTCTCCTCTGGCACAAGGGGGGATACCCTAGATTAAATCATTAATCTTCAATATTAACACAGTTTTGAAGATCGGATTAGTGATTTGTTATGTTTTATAATTTTCTTTAGGTAAAAAGGATGAGAAGACTAGAAAAACTGAGTGCCTTGTCCTTTGGGCAAATGGAGTCAAAAGCTAACTGATGAAGAAACTTGGAATGCAAGGGAAAAATCAGCAAGTTATGTGATACATGAACATTGTCATCCAATTCAATCATAGTGATGCATAGAACTAGTGAAAATCTCTCAACAATGCCATTTCATCTTCAACTCAAAATCAATTAGCATGTGAGATAATGGTTAACCATCAAAGTAAAGAGAGCAACATACCGTGATAAAAAATATGAGTGGACAACAACCTTTATCTTTAACAATTCTGCTTACATCAAGGGTTTAGAGGGCTGAATACCTCTCATACAATGTTTTTTGAATACCCCAAAACAACCCACAGAAAAAGTGTAACAACCCAAACAACATAAATATACCAGCAGAAAACGATGTGGCAACCCTAGCATAAATGTGATTAATAGCCCAACAAAATGAACATTCTTTCATCGACAAGTCTTCGTCCTTTCTACCTGAAAATGACAATGAAGTCTCTCTCCACTTGTACTTCTGATTTGCAAATGAGATGAAGTCTCTTTATATAGAAATCTCTGTGTTAGCAAATGAGATGATTTGCAAATGTGAATTAGCAATGGTTTTCCCATTATTTCTATGTTCAAGAATTGAGCATTGATATTGAAGTTTTGTTTGGATGTTTTGTCTCTCTGATTCCATTTTTTTTCCAAACTCTGGATTTCTAAGATGAGCTTATCCTTCCACTGAGTTTTTAGATTGTAGCTTTTGACTTGAATCCTTTCCTTCCTTGATATGTTCATTTTTCTGCTTCTTTAGCATGCACAATTGTTCTTCAAGTTCACTAACTGGTGCCACATATGATGATGAATCCTCATTGAGCTTGTGGTTCTCTTCTTGAATATGTTGTAGTTATTTTTATATTTTTAATAACCGTTCCTCAACAAACTTGAATTTCTCATAACCTCTCTCATAGTATCCTTTCCATATTTCCCACAACTTTCTCAACTCTAAAGGTATTCAAAGTGCCCAATATCACCCAACATCAAAGGTGTTGGTTTTGGTATAGACAGAAACACCCCTCAGTTTCTTGGTTTTCAAAGTGCCCAACATCACCCAAATTGAATTTATAAGCTAAGATATTGACAAAGATATGAAAAAGAATGTAAAATAAGCAGGAGGGATTGAGGTGGGAAGGTATTTTTATCCAACCATGTTTGATGTTGTATTTAAAACCTTTAGTCCTGAACAACCTCTTAGTCCTTTAGGAAGGGCCACACAAGAAGATGCTCAAGTGTTTCTTAGTTTTGTTATGGATCAGTTGCACATTGAACTACTTAAATTGGAAGGTAGTGATCTAAATGGCTCTCGTAGAAACAAAGTTTCATTGGTTACAGTTAGTGGAAATGATTGGGAGATTGTTGTCCCTAAGAATTGAACTGAAATAATTAGAACACAAACTTTTATGGAGTCAGAACTAAGTGCCAGCTTTGGGGGGAAATTGAGGAGTGTTGCCAAATCAAGAGGTAAATATATGTCCTTTACATATTATATATTTGTTTGAAGTGAGAAGCGAATCTTTGAAATGGGTAGGTGAGAACGAGTAGGTATTAACGTGAAACAAAATGTGAAACAAAATCTGATCCGATGAAAATAATACGTCATTATCTTCACAACTCAGAAAGTGAATGGCCAAAAATAAAGACGTTAACTCGTGGATGGAATTTATATGGAGGGACTCAAATCGTCTGCAAGGACTCAATGCATATTCATATGGAGGGACTCAATTTGTACCCTGCTTGATAGAGAGCCCACGACCCTCATTCAAAATATACAGTTGCAACGCATTTGAAGGAAAAACAAAAGCGTTGGTAGCATACATAGTGACAAATCAGATACCGACACTGTTATGTGAGGAGGACGAATTGGCTTGCCCGCACTGGCATTTGCCCGCACTGGCATGTCCAAGAAACAATCTCTTCTTGAAAATTCCCATATCAACAACTGTGTTGTTGACACTTGTGTTGAATAAGTCAATTACACATTGGAAATGCTCCAAAAACATGCATCCATCACCCCATTTTCTATTTGGCAATGTGCTCATCTATTCTATCCCACCTACTCAAGTCTCTTTAATCAATTATCTCAAATAACTATTCTATTGAAAATGCTCTATGCTAGTCTTACTTCAGAATCAGTTGGTCATACATATTCATCATCCTTCCTACTTATCAATATATTATTAGTGGATAATAATGTGCTAATATTATTAATGTTTACTTACCAATCACCTAGCTAGTTGACTATTCCTGTTACAACAAATTTTGCCTCACTCCATGCAACTTGCTTGGATGGCCTTTCCATTTCTCTATGTAGACTTAAAGTCCCCTTTTCTACCTTCCAGAGCCAAAAAAACATATTTTTCAACATATACACACCCTATCCATTATACAACAAACATATACGCAAGTTTCTCCACTACAACCCACGTACATCGAGTTTGGTGCTCAAAATTAAAAATTGTGTTGGGTTTCCATGCCATGTCACGAGATCCATGATCCTTGACCTTCCATATGCTGGAAACAATCCGACTCGGCCCTTCAGTTCTATTTGAAGGCTATATATTGAGCCATATCCAAGCCTTGAGAGATGGAACAATTCAACTTTGAGAGAAAAGACACTCTGGAGAGATTTCACTTCATATTTAGTCTGTATCCCTTTGTCCTTGAAAGTCTGAACTCCTTGTTCAGCCCCCAAGCTCTTCCTTCTTTGTGGTGGAGAACCTGATTGGCTCCTTTATATGAGCTTTCCTTTGGTAGAGGATTGAAGTGGTGGAGGCCCAATTAGAGGGACTTAGTTTCTAGGTTCAGATATGTGTCGTTACAGAAGTTTGTCACCTATGTACTTATGCTCATTATTTTAATAGAAATACTCTTTTCTCGTTCAATTGATATCTTGCAAATATTTGAATTATTATTCCATGGGCGTATTTGTCATGTATGTTAATGGATTATGTTAATATTTATGTTAACATTATATATTATCACCATATTCTTGTGTATCTTGGTTGTTGAGGACAAGTTGCACGTATAAATCTTTGAGTTGCGTGCTCAACGATGATCTTCATCGAACGTCCGGATGAGGTAGGCTCTTGGCCTTGTCTTGTTAGCATTTCATTTATATAGCATACTTGGGATTATAGTTGATTTCTATGCGTTATTCCGTTTGTTGTGGTTTACCCCATGGCATATAGATATTTTCCTCGTAACAGAACTAGCGGCCATACTAGGGAATTAATCTTTTTTTGGGGGGTTTTGAGTGTTTTTCTCCTTGATTTTCTTTCTGTTATCCTGAGTTTCCTTGTCGCCTATTGCTTGACAACCTGTTTTTACTTTGCATATGAGTTTCTTAACTTAACCCTTTCCCTGACATTGTTTTATTGGGTATACGTGTTTTTTCCCTTGACATACACATACATACGCGAGCTGTCTTCCTGTAGGGTGTGTACATACACGAGTTTTGTTCAAATAGTCGCGTAGATAATAGATTTAGTCCTGCTAGCTGAGTTTGGTGTTTTTTGGGTTAGTTTGTTTGGTTGTTGAGTCTTCTTGGGTCTCCATCCAGACTATTAAGTTCTTACGGAGTGGTAAGAAACCTTCTTATTGTTGAATTTTCGGGCGATATTTTTTCTTATCATCTTTTTCATTGGTTGTCCTTGCACATTGGTTTGAGTGTTTGCTTCTTGGTATCCTTCTTGGCTTGTCTCTTTTTGGTTGTAGTAGGGTCTACATGTTAAGCTATTATTCGGTCCTTGCATTTTCTTTTCTTTATATATAAAAGACAAAAAAAATTGCTCATTTTGCATTATGGCATTTTCTCTTTTGATTACTTTGCATTGATTTTGACACATGTGAAGAGATTGCATTTCATTGAAATTGTAGAGATTGCATTGGAAAATTTTCATTTAGAAGCATACCATCTCTTTGAAATTCAAGACTAGTGTTTAGTAGTGTTTTTATATTTATTTCTTTTTATATGCCAAGTCGCAATACGATCAGTTTCACGAACACACCTCTTGAGTAAGTAGAATCCATTAAAATTAATGCCGATTAATTAAAATTGATTAGAAACAATTTTATTTTTCAAGATACACAAACAAGTATAGGACATAGGGCCTTAGAATAGGATTTTGTGAGTAAACTTCTCCAAGGCTATTGAACTAAATATATGTGTCTAACTAGGGAGTGGTGAAACCCATTGTGTAATTAGTGATGTTAGGAGGCTCCGCTCACATCGGAGTTAAGCACGAGGTCGTGTGAAGTTGGTTGCATAGATAACCCTCTAATACTTTCTTAGCGTCAGAGATATTTCTGGCGTTCTATTCATATTTGGGGGTCTTTCTAGTACCTTTACCTCTATGAGAGGCGATGCTTTCAAGATTTTAGGCTTTGTTACACTGCCCATATGGTGGACCAGACTTACGACTATTCTCCTTTGCATTAGTTATATTGTGGTGAATCTAGTTGCTTGACATAGGTAGCCACATAGGTTACTTGCAGAGGTTATTTTGCAGGTACCCTGAGTCAGATAAGGGTCAAAAAACACACAACCTCTATGGAGGATTACCTCTCCGGGGGGATCTGACCGAATCCATTGTTAATCCCATGAGGACCCTTATAACTAATTTTGATACCTCCAAGATTTTGAAGGGAGTGTTAGGCCCCTCTTGGGTGAGACATACCTACTCTACTGAGGGAGACCCCTTTTCAACCACTATGTCATGTTTGTGTGCATTGGAATTTTTGCTTTATTTTGTTCTGGTCTCTGATTATTAGTTGTCCCTATGATTTGGTTTTATATCTCAAGTATTGAATCATCATAGAGAAATACCAATCTCCTTGCAAGTCTCTCTATTTGTTGAAGTTTCCACCACATCTCGAGTCTTTACCGAAGTTTCCTTCTAAAAGACGTAAAGTTAATAAATGTGGTACATATATCTCCACCTCCCAGACTTGTGATCATCTAGTTATGAGTACTGATTCAAACCCGAATGTCACAGGGAGTCCCTTGAATCCTATATCTTCTATGATTAGTGGGATCCCTTCGACTCCTTCAGCCTCTTGGGGTGCCAGAGATCCCCACCTCTACTTCTACCCAACCCGTGGGTTCTACTCAACCCATAGGAACAAACCCTTTCAGATCTCGTTTTGGTACACTAGGTTATGATTCTCAGTGAATATCTTCAGTCTCTAATCCCTTTTCTTTTGGTATGCCCAATATGACGTCTCAACTCTCATCCTCCATTCCAGCGGCTAATGCGAATCCTAGTTTTGGACCTGGGGGCATGACTCCTCTGTATGCTCCTCTCTTGTTTGGTGGAGGCCATATTCCCCAAATGAATCCTATAGTTGGAGGTTGGCATCCTCTTTCTTCTGGGCCTAATCCTAGTCGCAATGCTCCTAGATGGAGTGCTCAACCGGGTGGACAAGTCACTTCCTATATTCCATCCTTTATCCCCTCTTCCTCCATGTCGATTCTGATTTTTTTTTTTATTATGGTGAATCCCTCTCTGTCCTCTAGAGTTCCAGTTAGAGGGATTCAGTTTCACACTATGGGAAACCCCCAACCCAAATCGCCTTCGGCTGGGAGCAACGTATATGACCCTCATTATGTCGTTTATGTGGGTATGGTGCCCATACAACCTTTTATGAATCAGCTTGGAGGAGGATATTATCCTACCGGATAGGGCCATGGCATATACCAGAACCCTAGATGGCCTATAATACCTCCATCCTAATCTTTCCCAGGAGCATGTGCTCAAACAATGCAACCCCAACTCCCTTTTTTGTCCATGCTTAATCTACTAGATTTGTCAAAACTAATGAATGAACTTATGCGTCATGAGCCATTATGCTCCCCCATCCCCACCAAGCTTCCTTTGGACATTACAAAATTCGAAGCCAATACTAGTGAGGATCTGGGTGATCATGTCACTACTTTTCATCTTTGGTGCTCGTCTAACTCCCTGAATGACGATTCTATTCATTTGAGGCTATTTCAACGCATCCACATGGGGGTCTCCATGAAATGGTACATTGAGCTACCGGGGGGACGTACATAAACTTTAATCAGATGGTTTTTGTGTTTGTCAACCACTTCAAGTTGTCGGTTCGTTACTATGTCGACATAGAATTTTTTTTGGCCCTCTGCCAAGATAAAACCACACATATCTCAGACCATATCCAGGAGTGGTGTAGACAGAAGATGTTTATCAAAGCCTACATTCCTCCAAAGTTTCTATTAGAGTGGTTCCTTAAGTCCTTATTGCCTTATATTTCAAAGGATGTCTCTCCATCTAGAATAACATCTGAGGAATAAGCTATTTTCAAAGCCCAACAATTGGACCTCATATATTCTCAATCTGGGATGTTGTATGAAATTCTTCTTGACGCGTCGTGGTCGAACTATGACCCTAGAAAAAATCTTGAGCCTCATGCCGATGGCATCATAGGCTATACAAATGCTAAGTATATAGATTTGGTGATGAACCGGTTGAAATATTTTTCTCTAAGCCAACCTGTAGCAGGACAAGATTCTACTTCTTCTTCCACTCCCACTTAGTTGGCGGATGTGCATTATGTACAACCGTCGGCTAACCCAAATGGTAATAAAAAACCAGGAGGGAATAGAACGAAAGGACGAGGTAATAATCGTAAGGGTGGGAAAAATAATAACAAATCCAAGGACACCACTAACAATGATACATCAAATAATAATGCTGGTGAGGGAAAGAAAGAAAAGTAGAAGGTAAAGTTTCCTTGTAAACTTTGTAAAGATGATCAACTTACCCACCTATGCCCAAAAATCGAGAAAGCCTCGAAGCTCTTATCATAGCCACCCACTATGTTGATAAATCTGTTTATGGATAATCAACACATGGCCTCGGGGACCTCCAACAATGGAAATGTGTTGAGTGGGAGTGAAAACCCCTCGACACATGAAGGTGGCCATCTATGTGTCAATATGGTCAAGTGTCATATTGATGTAGCCATTTGATCTCGTGATTACGGGTCTTCACATAATGTTGTAGGTCCAGAGTCTCCTCTATTGGAGTTACTTCACACACACACCTAGGATTTCTTTTTGCTAAAATTTTCCCTTGTTTTTTATTCATTATTAGTCATGATCCAGTCTCTTATATTTTAGGGGAGAATATTCCACCTGGAAAAGTATTCTCTTCAGTTTGACTAGTTGAGTTGAGTCTATATGTTGCATTGGTTTTGTCACCATGCAACATTGATATCATCACCATGTTAATGCACACTTTCCTTGGGATCATCACCAAACTAGTGCATTACCCTTGATTCCTTGATCTACTCCTCACTACACTCTCTTCAGTCATTTAACTAAAGATTGGTGGACTAGTTAACTCAGCTAGGTGGCAGTTCACTCTCTTAACTTCTTGAGAGACTAGAATAGGTGGCAGTTCACTCCCATAACTATTGGTGTGTGTACAGATCACTCTAGACCACCACAATGGCACATTGGTTCTCCTCCAGTCATAGGTGATTTTAGGGGCGAAATTAAGAGGTTTGGAATTTTGGTTGGGCGAATTGTTTACATGAGGAGGTTTTTTGGGTTTACCTATATATAGCCCCAAATTTATTTAAAAATATATATATATATATAAAACCCTTAGCCCACATATATTTTTGAGGGAAGAGCATGGAAATCCATTTTTTCCCCTTAAAATTCGAACCAAATCCTCCCATTCGCCTCAATTTTTTGGTAATGACAATGATTCAGAGGTTTTTCACCCCCATTTTCTGGTAATGCAAACGATTCAGAGGTTTTTCGCCCCCATTTTTTGGTAATGGAAATGATTCAGAGGTATTTTCCCCTTGTTTTATGGTACTGGCAATGATTCATAGGTATTTTTCCATGGGTGCCCTCAAATCACGAGTGGAGAGGCCCCACAATTATCTTACCTTATGTATTTTCCCCTAAATTTATGGTATTGGCAACGATTCATAGGTGTTTTTCCATGGGTGCCCTCAAATCACGAGTGGAGAGGCCCCACAATTTTCTTACCTTACCTACATTGAAGGGCGAGTGGAAACAGTGAAGAGCAGGGACAAATAAACTATCACATTGTATGGGCCGTTTGATGTCTGCTGAGGACTTCCTTTCCTGGAATTTGACTGTCTTCGAAGTATATAGTAAGAAGCCAAAGTCATTGATTTTCTTTTTTTTATTATAGAAATTAATATTTTATGCACATGGTTTGTGTCCAAATGGTTGGGTGTTTTACACATATTTTGGCATGATAAAGACATACACATTTTCCTTTTTAGTAAAGGCAATAACATGATTGAAGAATAATTGCAGATAATGGACTTCCAGAAATACTGATGTTTCTTTGTTTAGAAAATTGCAATTTCTGCTTTTGAGCAGATAATTTCAGATGAACTTCAAAAATCTAAGCAGTAATGTCATGGGGATAGTCATAGTGCTTTTATTCCTGATAATGATGATGCACTGTGGGATTATGAGCCATCAGGAGCAACTGGAAAAATTGATAAAGACGAGTATAAAGAGATTTTACTGGAAATGGAGTGGTTTCTTCATGACGATATTCAAGTAGAGTTGAAACAAAGAGGGAAATCAGTTAGATTTCTCTCTCACACTACCCTGGATAAGATTTGGTGGCTGTTTGGTTAGGCCTTTGTTCTACTCCCTTTTCTAAGAGTGTTGAGAATATTATTTTCAACTCTATTCCCAGGTTTAAAAGATTCATCACCCAGTGTACACCTATGGATATTTGAAGATGTTATTCTCCCAGTCTTTAATTTCCATTTGAGAAAACCACATCTCATATACTGCTCTTAGTCTTGTACACTTCCCTCATCAATAATATTTTCTTTTGAAATGTGGTATAGTCATGTTGGTCCCTGTTGAAAATTTTGTGAATCAGGTTGCCTATTATCTTCTATCTATATTAGTAATCATGTTATCCCTTTTTAGAATATATTGCTGAATGCTTCCAAGAATATCATTCAACAATCCCAAGGTTTTTTTCTACCATTGCCCCTATTCTATTATTATTGGACTATTTATTAAAGAGCCATGCATTGAAATTTTCTCTATTTTCTGGCTGAAATTTGATATTATAATCATTTGTCAACATCATATCAACTTGCCTACCTTATGATCTATAGATTTAAGGTTCTTATTATAGAAATCATTCAAAAACCTTATCCTGCTTCTATTGGATTTGCTTACTAACTAGATCCGAGGTAAGGTGTGAAAAGGGTGGCCTTACTTGAAAGCTAATCAATGCCAAGATTATTGTTAGATATAGCTCTAAAGTTGTTCATTCTTATGTCATTTTCTAGAATACCCAATTTTGTGTTTTTTTCTCGGTGTTTTCCCTTCAACAATTGGATAAGATAATTTGACTACTACTTGAATAAAGCAAAATTACTGGTTTTTTAGGGCGCGTTTTTTAGTAGTCTTGCATAGAATATGCTACTTCATGGATGAGTCAAAATTAGATTGGCTTTTTCAGCAGGCTTATATGGAATTTGTGACATACTGGACCAATGATCTATTTTAAAGATTTGAAATTGCACAACAATAGAGAGCGTAGAAGAACCTGTCCAAAGATAACTGGAAATCATGAAATATTTTGAAAAAAACCATAATATTTAGAAAAAATAGCCATGAACATAAGAGATATGATTTCTCAATGATGCTTTAATTTTGAGAAAAATGCCTTTATTTTAAGTAATGAGTTGACAAAAGTTAGTCATGGGCCATCTCTGCTCTAGGAGCACTGATGAGTGCTACCTTCCACCTATTATAACCTTATTTTGTATCAAATTGAGGTTCAGAAGAGTTTAAGAAACCAAAACACTAGATACTTGCTGCACACCATGTGTACCTTCTCTTTTCTGTCTTCCTCTTGTTCCTCCAGCACTAGGCTGTGGAAGCTCTTCCTCCACATCTCGAGGCTTGAAATTATGCTCTATATCATCTGATTCAGTGGCATTTTCTGCCTCTCTTGAATCATTTTTAACATCTCTTGCCTCCCTTGCAACCTGCACATCACTACATGATAATTGTCTATCTCCCTGCACCTATTCGCCCCACAAACCAAGTTTTTAGATTCAAACCAACAAGCATCTTCCATTTATGAGGCCTGAAATAACCTAGTTCAGGTTTGATTGTTCATCTATTCTCACATCCCTGCTCACAAAATAGTTTGTACATGGATCCAAAAGTTTATATGCTTTTGCTTTTATCAAAATAACCAACAAACAACAATTTACTACCCATGTCATCAAAGCTATTACTATTTTCCTTCAAAAATACTTTAGAAGCAACTGAACCAAGGATTTAAAAATTACTTGGCTTTGGTTTCCTTCTAGACCATGCCTTCTCAAGTTTGAATACTATCATTCCTCTAGTGGGGCTACCATTCAAAAATAGTCTGCTGTATGCATTGCTTTTGCCCATTGTTACCACTCAAACTCTCTCCTAGAAAGAAAAGTTCCAACCTTAGTGGGAGAGCCTAGAGGCACTACATGCACGCTACCAACTGTCACCTTGGTAGCATTGCCCAACACTTCAGACTAGCTACCCTAGCCTAGGGGGGGAATCCATGTGGTCTATCTAGCCCAATCAGGTGTAGCAATGGGAGAGTTACTTGGACTAGATTGATTTGCAACTTTTCACCAACTTACTGTCAATGATTAAAAACAAGTTAAGATATGTGAGTTGTTGCTAGATTAAACAAGCCTTGATGATGTGTAAATGATTAAAAACAATTTAAGATATGTGAGTTGTTGCTAGATTAAACAAGCCTTGATGATGTGTAAATGAGACAAATTTGTGCTTGTTATAAAGTGTGATCATTTAATGCTGAAAAAAACAATAGAGAGAATATGACACAAAGTAAATTAAGTTTACTTAATCATCGAATATCTCATTGGCCAATAGAATGGCACTCCCAATGTTCAAGTTACAAGTCTTAAGAGTATGACAATGTGGAAATGAACTTGAGAGATTTGATCTCTTAATGAACTTAAGAGATTGCATTAAGTGCTGGCAATGTTTTTAGAGAGTATTATTAGCCCACTATTGGCACATATATCAGACCTCAAGAATAGTAAGATGCTTCCCATAGTTCACTTTACCTAAAAGATACAAAGTATGTTCTGCATGAAATTAAATGATGGTTATTACTGCTGTTATAAACTAATCCCTTAGGACAGTGAGACGTTGATCTTAAATCAATAAAGATTGTGTGGAAACATAATTAGCCCTGATATAGTATTCATCAATCCAAAAAAGTTTAATGGTGAAGCAACACTTAAATTTTGCCTTTATCCATCAGATTTATATCAGTTAATTACCTACAGTTATATTTAAGATATTGTATTCAGTATCCAACAGTACGACGAACAATAGTATACTAGCACAAAATGAATAGAAAGATCCAGATTTAAAAGAGTAAACCCTGTGCTTTGATATTAGGTAATTTAGTGGACTGCTTGTAAAAAAATTAGATCTTGAACTGCATGCACCAACAGTGATATGCCAAGCTCATGAGTGTAAAAATTTCTAGACCCCAACCCAGTTTCAGTTTCGCTGATTTTTCAGCCAAAGTTAAATGCTTAAACCCAGTTTCAACACTGTTTTAGCATATGTTACAACACTGTTTCAGCACTGTTTTAGCATATGTTTTAGCACTGTTACAGCATATGTTTCAACACAATTTCAGCACTGTTTCAACATATGTTACAACACTATTTCAGCATATGTTTCAGCACTAGTTACAACACTGTTTCAGCATATGTTTCAACACTATTTGAGCATATAAAAACTTAACAGAAAATAAACTTTAGAACTGAAACATGAGGATTCTGAACATCGTTTTCAATGTAGAAATAAAATATCAGAAGTATGCAAAACTCAGAAAATATAGACACAAAGATTTTTGGTCTAACTTCGACCCTGGAAAAACCCACAAGGGGAAAACTAGTGAGATAGGGCTTTTTATTATTTATGAGTTTATGAGAAATTTGTTTTACAACATATTCATCTTCAGAAATTTACACAAACTTATCTGGACATTCCTGTAGCTTTGCTCCTCGATTTCTGAACCATAAATCCGTACAATTGTACGACTGTCCCAGTAATTAATGCTGTATGGACTGTCTCGAAATTCGTGCCAAAACTCTGCTAACACTGTACGGAAAACCCAACATGAACAACTCCTTGTAAACCGTGCTGTAGGAGCCTCAAAATTCATGACAAACTGTATAGACTGTACGTAAATACACTAAAAAATTTATTACAGTATTTACCTCAATTTCTGTGCCAATAAATGTTGTACGACAGCCTTGGAATGCATGCCAATACTCTCAGAAATTGCAGCTGTTGTCCTCCTCGATTTCTGTGCACAATAAATGTTGTACGACCTCCATAAATCTATACGGTACGACTTGTTCTTCCTTGCTGTCTGCTGCCTCGAAATCCATGCTGCTCTTTGCTTTGAGATGCATGCTCTCCTTCAAAAAATACTGTCTCTTTTCTTCATCTCGACCTCTCTCTTGCTCTCTCTTGTTCTCTCAACAAGAATGATTGAACTACCCAAGAATGGGTGCACCCTCTTGCCCTAGTCGACCTCATGAGGGAAGGTGAGGGGTTTTCTAATCTAACAGTTGAGATTAGATTAGATGGGTGGCTGAGATTTGGTGTCTCTTCACTCACCCTCACTTTAGTCATAAAGTTATCTTTTAATTTGCATCTCACAAATTAATTTGACTAGGATCCACATTAGGCACTTTCTCCCCCTTAGGCGCATAGGGAAGATAAACACTTGCCTTGGTACTTTATTTTAATTAAAAATTTGACACTCCCTCATACCGAGGAGAGTGTTACTCACCACTCCAAGCTTGTCCTTGAAAAATACAAACTTGCCTCTGCCCAATGCCTTGGTGAGTATGTCTGCAACCTGCTCCTTTGTAGATATGTACTGTAGCTCCACAGCTCCTCTTTGAACATAATCAAGGATGAAGTGATACTGAATCTCGATATGCTTAGACTGGTCATGAAAAACTGGATTCTCCGAGAGTTTGATGCAACTTTGATTATCATAGTGAATCATGGTAGGCTTCAACTGCACACCGAACAATCCCACCAGCATCTTGCGAAGCTAAAGGGCCTCACAACTAGCCTGACTAGCTGCCATATACTCAGCCTCTGCCAAACTCAAAGCCACTGACTTCTGCTTCCGATTGAACCAAGACACAACTGCTGATCCCAATCCAAAGCAACACCCTGAAGTGCTTTTCCTGTCACTGACACATCCTGCCCAATCTGAGTCTGTATAGCCAGCTAGACGAACTCCATCTCCTCTATGATAGTCCAAACCATAATCTACCATACCACAAAGATACCCGAGCACATGTTTTGCTGCCACCCAGTGCACTCTCTTAGGCTCCACCATGAACTGACTGAGAGTGTTGACAGCAAAACAAATATCTGGCCTGGTATTGACCAAATACATCAATGACCCTATCAACTGACGATACAAAGTGGAATCCACCAACTGTGACTCAGAAGCATGAAGCTTCTTCCAGATGGTAATCATGGGAGTGGTCATGGGCCTGCTATCTACCATTTGAAATCTGCTCAGAATGTCACACACATACTTCCCCTATCCCAGGAAGATGTGTCTAGGCTCCTGCCAAACCTCCAATCCCAAGAAGTAATGCATCAGTCCAATATCGGTCATCTTGAACTCTGAAGCAAGGCTCTCCTTGCAGCTGCTGATGAGTCTCTCTGCCCCTGTAATAAAAAGATCATCCACATAAAGTAGAAGAATGAGAGGATCCTCTCCAACCACAATGAAGTATAGGTTGGGATCTGCCTCACTCTTCTCAAAACCCAACTGCTGCCAATAGGCATCTATCCTCGAATACCAAGCTCTGGGAGCTTGTTTCAGTCCATACAATGCCTTCTTCAGTCTACACACATGAGATTCTCTCCCATGCACCTCAAAGCCCAATGGCTGCTCAACATATACCTCCTCCTCAATAAGACCATTCAGAAATGCGGTCTTCACATCCATCTGGTGGATCTTCCAACCCATCTCTACTGCAATGGAGATCACTGCCCTGATCGAAGTGTATCGAGCAACCAATGCAAAGATCTCATCATAGTCAACTCCCTCAACCTGTGAAAACCCCCGAGCCACAAAGCGAGCTTTGTACTTCTCAATGCTTCCATCCGCAGCATGCTTTAGCTTGTAGAGCCACCTGGAAGTCACCATTGACTTCTCCTCAGGTATAGGAACAACTTCCCAGACATCGTTCTTCATGATGAAATTGTACTCTTCCATCACGGCATCTCTCCATACCTGTCTACTAGTGGCCTTCTCAAAAGTGGAAGGCTCAGACTCCCGAATACTGCTCACCATCGCGATGTAGCTTCAAAACCTCTCGGGAGGTTTACTCTCCCTCACTGCCTATCTAGGATTCCCCACTGAACCCTATGCCTCCCTCAAAGTGTCCTGAAGCCACTTGAGCTTCCTCCTCTCTGAAGTAGTGTCCTGTGGAGGGGACTCTCCTTGCTCAACCCCATCTGTTGAAGACAATGATCCTGTAGTAGACCCTGAAGTACCTGATCCTGAAACTTGTGGACCGGTAGCCTGTGAACCTGAACTCTATGGCCCTGTCACCTGTGAACCTGTAGTCACCGAAATTGGTGGCCCCGAAATCCGTGTCACTATAGTTTGCTGTGGGCTCACCTGAATCTGAGATGAAGACTGCTCACCTCTCTCTATCCCTCTAGACTTCCTAAAGGCTCCGTCCTCCTCAAATCTGACATCCCTCCTCAAGACAGTCTTCCTCAAGGAAGGAAGGTAAATACAGAAGGCCTTTGAAGTCTCACTGTACCCAACAAAGATCCCTCTCTCTGCCATGGGTTCCAACTTTGTCCTCTTCTCAGAAGGGACATATGAATATGTGATGCACCCAAAAATCTGAAAGTGCCCCACCTGAGGCTTCTTCCCAGAGAAAGCCTCCTCAGGAGTCATGCTCCCCACAACCCTGTGAGGACTTCTGTTTTGCAGATAAACTGCAGTGTAGCATGCCTCAGCCCATAGAAATAGTGGTAGCCCTTGATCATGTAGCATGGCTCTTGAAACCCCAACAATGGCCCTGTTCTTCCTCTCAACAACCCCATTCTGCTGCGGGTTGTAAGGAACAATCAACTCCCTCCTGATGCCCTCTCCTGCACAGAAATTTGTAAACTCCTTGGAGGTATACTCACCCCCATTGTCCGATCTTAGGACTCTGATTTTCTTCCCTGTCTGGTTCTCCACAAGAGCTTTGAACTCTTGGAACCGACTGAAGACCTGTCCTTTGGTCTTCATGAAGAAAATCCAGGAC
>ML827511.1:49774-61439 GCA_009831015.1 Picea engelmannii | reverse complement strand
AAATCTGAAATATAATTTACAACATCATATACTTCACTTCTTTTCAACCCAATTCACAAGGCAACAAGAAGATAAACACTGAATAAGTGTATTTCAATGGAACAAATGTTTCAACCCTTAGGGAACACTTCCCACGCATATAACAGACCTGAAAATACTTATTACAACAAATTTATTACAGTCCTAAATCTGCCCCTCCAACTTCTATTTGTTTGTTAAATCACTTGACAAAATATGATCAATGTTATGTCAAATTGGCATGCATAACCAACACTAGAAACTACTCAATCATCATGAGAACTGTTATCTCCTGGATATGCACTCAAGATAAATCCAAATCATCCAAATACAAACCCTGGGGCAACTCTTGGAAGTTCTATCTATTCTCACCTCAATAGAACCTTCCTTCACTTCTGACCTTCTCTCCTCTGGCAGAAGGGGGGATACCCTAGATTAAATCATTAATCTACCATATTAACATAGATTTGAAGATCAAATTAGTGATTTGATATGTTTTATAATTTTCTTTAGGTAAAAAGGATGAGAAGACTAGAAAAACTGAGTGCCCTGTCCTTTGGGCAAATGGAGTCAAAAGCTAACTGATGAAGAAACTTGGAATGCAAGGGAAAAATCAGCAAGTTATGTGATACATGAACATTGTCATTCCATTCAATCATAGCGATGCATAGAACTAGTGAAAAGCTCTCAACAATGCAATTTCATCTTCAACTCAAAATCAATTAGCATGTGATATAACAGTTAACCATCAAAGTAAATAGAGCAACATACTGTGATAAAAAATATGAGTGGACAACAACCTTTATCTTTAACTATTCTGCTTACATCAAGGGTTTAGAGGGTTGAATACCTCTCATACAATATTTTTTGAATACCCCAAAACAACCCACAGAAAAAGTGTAACAACCCTGAAACAACATAAATATACCAGCAGAAAATGATGTGGCAGCCCTAGCATAAATGTGATTAATAGCTCAACAAAATGAACATTCTTTCATCGACAACTCTTTGTCCTTTCTGCCTAAAAATGACAATGAAGTCTCTCTCCACTTGTACTTCTGATTTGCAAATGAGATGAAGTCTCTTTATATAGAAATCTCTGTGTTAGCAAATGAGATGATTTGCAAATGTGAATTAGCAATGGTTTTCCCATTATTTATGTGTTCAAGAGTTGAGCATTCATATTGAAGTTTTGTTTGGATGTTTTGTCTCTTTGATTCCATTTTTTTTCCAAACTATGGATTTCTAAGATGAGCTTATCCTTCTCCTGAGTTTTTAGATTGTAGCTTTTGACTCGAATCCTTTTCTTCCTTGATATGTTCATTTTTCTTCTTCTTTAGCATGCACAATTGTTCTTCAAGTTCACTAACTGGTGCCACATATGATGATGAATCCTCATTGAGCTTGTGGTTCTCTTCTTGAATATGTTGCAGTTATTTATATATTTTTAATAACCATTCCTCAAAAAAACCTGAATTTCTCATAACCTCTCTCATAGTATCCTTTCCATATTTCCCACAACTTTCTCAACTCTAAAGGTATTCAAAGTGCCCAACATCACCCAACATCAAAGTTGTTGGTTTTGGTATAGACAGAAACACCCCTCAGTTTCTTGGTTTTCAAAGTGCCCAACATCACCCAAATTGAATTTATAAGCTAAGATATTGACAAAGATATGAAAAATAATATAAAGGAAGCAAGAGGAATTGAGGTGGGAAGGTATTTTTATCCAACCATGTTTGATGTTGTATTTAAAACCTTTAGTCCAGACCAACCTCTCAGTCCTTTAGGAAGGGCCACGCAAGAAGATGCTCAAGAATTTCTTAGTTTTGTTATGGATCAGTTGCACAATGAACTACTTAAATTGGAAGGTAGTGACCTAAATGGATCTGGTGGAAACACAATTTCATTGGTTACAATTAGTGGAAATGATGATTGGGAGATTGTTGTCCCTAACAATCGAACTGAAATAATTAGAACACAAACTTTTATGGAGTCAGAACTAAGTGCCATCTTTGGGGGGAAATTGAGGAGTGTTTCCAAATAAAGAGGTAAATATATGTCCTTTACATATTATATATTTGTTTGAAGTGAGAAGTGAATCTTTGATTTGTATCCTTTTGTAGAAAATAGAGTCTAAATTTATACCTTTCATAGTTGCACTAATTTATAATCACATCATCATCTAGATTATGGAGGGAATCTGGTGGAGACATTATTTTTCATAAACATAATGTGTATAATAGTGAATGAAATGACTAAAGACAATTTCATAAATAAAACACAATAATGTTGTAGTGGACATAAATTTTATTCTCTATTGGTTGTGTACAATGGTGCTAGCAATCTCTAAGAAGAGATGCATCCTGCTCCCATTAGCCAAAAGCCTCATGCAAGAGGGTGATGCCATTATTCATTAACATATACAACATAAAATGAAAGGAAAATAATATGGAAAGACCAAGGACAAAGAAGGTGGAAGGCCAAGAGGTTAGTGCCCCTAGTTTTAGTTGCAATAGTTGATTTGCTGGGATTGTTAACTTTTGACTCCAAACTTTGATTGGGATGCAAGATGGCTTATTGGGAAGCTATGGTTGATCTATATAATGTGGAAAGTGATATGGACCCCAAAAACAACAGCCATGAAAGGATCAAACCATGTGATTTTCAGATTTGACCTGAAACTTCTAAATTCATGGGCTATTATAAAAAGGTCGTAACTGCCACCTAGATCACCATTTTACTTGGAAGCACTGCTAATAAAACATAAATGGGATGATATGGGACTTTCTTCACAGTTCATGAGAATGTTGGAAGTGACATGTCCCTATACTCAGGATGATTTTGAGAAAACACTCACAGATGATCTGAGACAACAAGCAACTACTAATGCAACCATGCAACTTTGATAGTGTTCCTTCCTATATTTGTATCTACATGAGGCACTAGATACTAAATAATGTCTCTACATGCTTACAAAACCGATGCTTGACCAATGTCATTGAGAATTCAATACATTTTAAGGAAAGGTTCCCTATTGAAGATTTGGTGGTTTAGGCTTGTTATTCTTGTGTATGGGATGAAAAAGATATGTTTTGGATTAGACCTATTACCCTTGTGTATGGTGTATTAAGGGGTATTTTATTAATCAAATTGAGGATGAAAGCACTAAGGTTGCACTTTGTCGAAAGAAACATTTCTTTTCTTTATTGCATGCTACATTTGTAAGTTGGCAAATGTCAATGCTTTCAATTCAATGTTTTTGATCCAAAGTGTCTTAGAAACCATTTAACACACATAATGAAGGCCAACTTTTGCACCCTTTTGAAACAATCTATTCCCTATTCATTGGTTTATGATATTTGTAATATCTTGAAATTTATGCACTTAAATATATTGAAACTAGTTTTCAGGAGTATAAATTAGTAATATTGATAGTTCCCAAGCCAAGAAGAAAGAGGGAAGGGAGAAAGGAAGAATGGAATTACGTTAATGCACTGAAATGGAAAAAAAACCCATGTTATATGGAATTTACTGATAGTTTAAGTATAAAATAGAAACGATGCTTACATTTGGTTGTTGCATGACTATCTTTTGATTTACATACACGCTGGAAATTGCATTTTTATATTTAATAAGTGGTTTATTACTCTTTGGCATATCTCTAGACTCATACTAGCAGAAGCAGATGCAAAAGTGGATCCCGTGGATTTTTACACACAAGATGCAATTTTTTGGGACCCGGGTTATGCCAAAACACCTTTTATTATATCATCCATGATATGAAATATGAATTCTATGATATATTAACTAGGCCAACATACGGGACAAGGAAGAACACTTCTTTACAAAAAATTCACCAAGACTTTAAAGGTTTTAATAATTAAGTGAAAGATTCGCCAAGATTTTACAAGATTTTATAATTCAGTGAAAGATTCGCCATGTTTTTACAATATTTTATAATTCAGTGAAAGATTCGCCAAGATTTTACAAGATTATATAATCGACTAAAAGATTCGCCAAAAATTATATATACATATTATATTATTGATAAAATAGCCTTCAATTTTTCTTATGTATCATGGGGATTCTCCCAATTATTATACATATAAATTTAGGGGGACTTCTTAAAATCACCACTACCTCCAGTGCACATTCATTGAGTTATACAGAGTATATCATGTGTAAATTATTCATTATTCATTACGGTTAATGAGAGTTCTTCCATTCTTTCTCTCCTTCTTCTTCTTTCTCAATTTCTCTCAGCAAATGTGTGTAGTATTTTCTATCTAGATCTATTATGTGTAGGTTCAACACATTTACATGGTATCAGAGCTGACGAACTGCTAAGCAAAATCTACACCAAATTTCTTTGCAGGTACAAAAGATTGAAGACAACGGAAAGATGGATATCCAAAAAGAATTCATTCTTACACCTTACAATTACTTTGCATGGAAGGAGAAAATAGTCATAGATCTCTGAACCAGAGGATTGTATAGGTTAACCTTGAATACAGACACAGAACCAAAATCATCCATAGAAAAATCCAAGTAATTAAATCGAATGGATGAAGCATTCAGAAGAATTTGTAGTCTTATTTCTCCCGATCTCCCTTTTCACATATCTTCCTGTAAGACTCCCAATGAAGCCTTGAACACCTTGGAATGGATCTTTGGAAAACATGATGATATGAGGGGACACATGCTCGAGGTGTAATTTCTCAAATTGGATCCAAAAAGATTTGACAATATTCAAGATTTCTTTACAAAATTCAAGGATTTACTATCGCAACTCAAAGCTTGCGGGGTTGATAAATCTAAGGAGGAGAAACAAATGGTTCTAACCATTCTCTCCGAACTTTGTCCTGAATTCTCTATGTTTGTATCAACATTCCATTCTATCAAATTCAACTATGGAGCCACCTGGAAGATGCCTTCTCTTGAGGACTTTATCGAATCCCTAACACAAGAGAAAACCAAGCTCATCAACATGGGAAAAATCAAAGGGCCAAAGGTGCATGCACTTATTGTGCAAGATGGTAGCCATCAATATCAGAAATCTAAAGATAAAGACAAAAGGAAATCTCATGCACATCCAAAGAAGGAAGGGTACACAAATCCCTTCATCGATTCCTCTGGATCCAAAGGTGGAAAGGGAAGAAAATGGGAGAATTGCACGTATTGCAACAAAGGATTCCATCCAGAATCCACATGCATGCAGAAAAAAATAGATATAATGACTCAAATAATTCATCAAAACAACCTTGAAGATTGCATTCCCAAGGGTGCCAAGAAGAAGAAGCCAGAAGATCAGAATCCCAAGAAAGAAAATTCTAGCCATGCCTTGATTGCCATAAACTCCTATCCTGATTCTTGGATCATAGGTTCAGGAGAATCACATCACATGCTTTCCTCAAAAGTAGTCTATTCTTCATTGGATGCATGCAAAGGTCCTCCTATTCTGATGGGGGACAACTCTTCAGTCGAAGTCACTGACAAAGGAAGGATTGAACTCACCAACGAAATCTTCGAGAATGTCCTACACGTTCCCAAACTTTTCGTCAACTTTCTCTCCGTGTATCATATGCCGAATTCTGACATCAGAAAGAAATTCATATTCAAACCAAATTCCTTGGAAATATAGGACATGCAAACCAACTCCAGGGTTGCTATCGATGAGGTGAACCATCAATCTAGATTGTATACATTTTATGAATTTATTGAGCCAGATTCTGCTTTGTTTCTTAATCATGCTGATGATAGTAGTAGGATATGGCACAAAAGGTTTGGACATTTGAATTTAAGATATATGCAACATATTAGGAAGAAAATGTTGGTTGGTGGTATACCAGACATCCATTTCTCCAAGGGAGTATGTGAGGGATGTGTTCTTGGAAAACACCCTCAAGAGAAATTCGACAAAGGAATGTCTCAGAGAGATTTCACACCTTTATATCTGATCCATAGTGACCTCATGGGTCCTTTCTCGCATCCATATATCAAAAAATTGAGGTTTGTTCTCATTTTTGTTGATGATTTCTCTTGTTTCACATGGATTTACTTTCTCAGGAAAAAATCCGAGGTCTTTCAACACCTCAAAGATTTCAAAGCCCTAGTTGGGACACAGTCAGGAAAGAAAATCAAAGTCCTTCAAACTGATAATGGGGGAGAGTATGTCAATCATGAGATCCATAATATTCTCCATGAGGCAGGGATTCATTTGCAGCACACAGTTCCCTATACTCCGCAACAAAACATAGTTGTTAAGCGGAAAAATATATCTCTAAAGGAGATGACATCTTGCATGTTGCATGAAAAGTCACTACCACAGATACTATGGGATGAAGCACTTTATTGTGAAACATACATACAAAACAGATCTCCCCATAGATATGTCAAGGATAATACCTCCTACGAGGCTTGGAGCGGCCTCAAACTGGAAGTGACCCACTTTCGTATTTTCAGTTCACGTGCATGGGCCTGGATTCCCTCTGAAAAGAGGAAGGCACTTGATCCATAGAGAAATGAGTGTTTTTTGTTGGATACCCCGAAAGTGTGAAGGGATGTAGACTTATTAATATTTCCTCAGACCGACTCATCATTGAGCGAAGTGTCCAATTCGAGGAAAGTTTCTTGCATGTACCTCAACAACCGCATGCAACACCTTCATTCTTCCACTTGTCCGAGATCATGAGCATGCACATGCCAACTCTTCCTTAGATGAGAGTTATGATTCAGAGGAATTAGATGATTCAGAGGAATCAGATGATTTAGAGGAATAAGATGATTCAGATATAGAGTCAGTATAATCAGATGCAGAGTCAGAGCATCCATATGTAGTTGCAGAGCCAGAGAAGAGGCCCAAGTGGGTATAGACTACTCTTCAGGATGCAGGGGATCTCGTTGGTGATCCAACCGATACTAGGACGACTCGATCTGATTTCGAGGAGCCTCCTATTTCACTCACTTCCACTGAACCATTTGCCTCCAGGAATGTTTTCTTGTTTCAGTCTTCAGATCCATAGTCTTATGGCGAGGCTGGTGGAAATACCTTTTGGGAATCTGCCATGCAGGAGGAGTACAACTCCCTCCTCGAGAACCAGACTTGGGATATGGTTCCCCTTCCTTCTAGAAGGAAACTTGTCATATATAGATGGGTCTATAGGATCAAGACCAGATCGGATGGAAATATTAGCAGATTCAAAGCCATGCTTGTTGCGAAAGGATTTCAGCGGGTGCATGGTATTGACTATGATGAGACCTTCAATGCAGTAGAGAAGATGGATTCCATATTATTGGCACTTGCCATTGCGACATCCAAGGGGTGGGAAGTCCAACAGATGGATGTGAAGAATGCATTTCTTCATGGTGATGTCTCTAAGTAGATCTATATGGAGAAACCCCAGGAATTTATGCATGACTCATCTTTGGTCTGTCAACTGAAGAAATCTCTTTATGCCATCAAGCAGGCTCCGAGGGCATGGTATGCCAAGATGGAATCCTACTTGCTGTCACAGAAATTTGTACATTGTAAATCAGACCAGAATGTCTACATGCTCCGGATGACTGATTCACTTCTACTCTTAGTTCTGTATGTTGATGATTTGCTGATCACTGGTTTCTCGACTTCAACGATTTCTATAGTCAAGAGGATTATACATGACAGGTTTTTGATGATGGACATGGGTCCTCTACACTGAATCTTCCTTGGAATCTAGATCAGTCAAGATGCATCAGGAATCAAACTGTCTCAGGACAAGTATGCACGAGATATCCTTGAGAAATTTCACATGACAGACTACAAGTCTACTCTGTCTCCTTTCCTATCAGGAGTCAAACTTCAGGATGGCAGGGAAACTCCACTGGTTGATAACACACTGTACATTCAACTAGTGGGGAGCTTGTTGTATCTCACACACTCTAGACTAGACCTTTCCTATGCATTTGGCGCAGTTTTGAGGTTCATGTAGGAGCCACATGAGCTACATTGGAAGGATGCAAAGAGTATCCTTCGATACGTACATGGAACCATCACCTTTGGGATTCATTATGCAATAGACTCTACATTAGATGCCATCGGGTTCACTGATTCCGACTGGGATGGAGATAGCACTGATCATAAGTCCACATATGGGTAGTCACTCAGTCTTGGTTCTGGTCCTATCTTTTGGCCGAGCAGGAAGCAAGTTGCCATTTCTGTAATATACCAGATATAAAAAGTATGCAGAACATAAATAAAATGCTAGAGATGGCGGAATAACAACAATATAACTAGAATAATCACCATAATAGCACTGAAATGATATAAGAACAACAACATAAATAACACTTTGATTCTGAAAGCAATGTTCACAGGCCTCTTTGAGGGGGAAACCTCCAGTTGAGCAACGCTCTATTACAATATTATCCAAGATAGGGTTCTCATACCCTTGACTCCTATTTATACTAAATATGTCTATTAAAAGAAGCATCTAGAGGAAGATCCTTCTAGAAGCGAAAGCTTCTATTAGGTCTTCTTACATCCCCCTTATTCTATTTTATTGAAAGGCCTTATTAATATTGACCTTTATTACATCTGAATATATTGTTCTACCTATGTGCGGGTTAGGACCCTAACATGTCTGCCCCCTTAAAAAAAACCTTGTCCTCAAGGCTTGAGATGAGGAAATTGCTGCAGAATGGTAGCTGTTTCCCAAGTGGAATCTGCTGGAGTTGTATATTTCCACTGGACTAGCACTTCCTTGATGGTTCTCTGACGTAGGCGATGCTCATGCTAGTCCAAAATTGCTTCTAGCTGTAGCCAAATGGATCCTTCTTCAGCTAACTCGGGAAGGTTGGTTTGAATTTGGCACTTAGCTCCAATCACATTCTTTAATCATGAAACATGAAAAATAGGATGTAGCTTCGAATGGCTGGGGAAAGCTAACTGATAGGATACTTGTCCCACAAACTTGAGAATGGTATAAGGACCATAAAATTTGGGCGCTAGCTTCTGAAAATTCTTGGCCTTGAGGGAAGTTTGCTTGTAAGGTTGCAGTTGAAGAAACACCTGATCCCCCTCTGCAAATTGACGTTCAGAGCGACCTTGATCTTCTTGTTTCTTCATGCGATTCTGTGCCATGACCAAATTCTCTTTGAGGGTACGGAGAATATCCTCTCAAGCTGTAAGTGTTTGGAAAACTGCCTGGACCTTCGAGGCACCCGATAAGTATGAGAGAATTGAAGGTGGCTTCTTTCCATATACCTCTTCAAAAGGAGTCATGCGTGTAGTTGTATGGTATGAAGTGTTGTACCACCATTCATATAGGGGTAACCATTGAGCCCACTAATTTTTCTTTTTCGAGGCAAAAAACCTCAAATACGTTTCCAAACACTTGTTGACAACTTCCGTTTGGCCATCAATTTGGGGATGATAAGCTGTGTTGAGATGCAATTCAGTGCCTTGTATCTTGAATATTTCTTGCCAAAAATTGCTTGTGAAAGTTGGGTCGCGATAAAAAACAATAGAGTGCGGCATGCCATGAAGCTTGAAGACCCGATCCATGAAAATTTGAGCGACCGTGGATGCTATAAACGTGTGTTGAAGGGTGTAACACACCCACTATGGAAATCAAAGTTTTTCGGCCTTTTTCATCTTTTCTCCGATGAAAAAAATTCCCCGAATCCCTACGGGACCTGATACAGACCCTACCATCCCTTATCCATACCCATATGATCAAAGGCTATGACCACAAGCCTTATCATAGAGGTGCTCATCGGCTTTCACGATTTGGGAAATCGCGATACACGTATTTCCCTTTCTCTTATTGTCTTTCGAAGGGCCGAAAACCGAAACGGATCTAACCGCTTAACAAGGTTAACAACAAGCTGGAACAAGTTTTGGGTGGTCTAACCTTTGGGGTTTCGCAATTTGGAATTTCAGGATATGTGACGACAGGGGAACTTAACGTTAGGTATCCAGGGTGCCAAAACACTGAAACACCACCTCTCATCCACACTATTATTATTTTGGGGTTTCGCACTAGGGGATTTCAGGACTGGCGAGTACAAGAGAACTTGCCAATAGGTATCTCGGGTACCGAAACACCGAAACACCCAATATTATTTGTGCTAAGCCATTTCGGCATTTCGCTTTTCGGGATTTCGCATTATGTGAGAACAAGAGGATCTTACCCTTAGGTATCCCGGGTGCCGAAACACTAAAACACCATGTCTCATCCGTGCTACTATCATTTTGGGGTTTCATCCATCGGGTTTTCATGATATGCGAGAATCATGAGGTCTCACACCGGGGTTTCCCGGGAGCCGAAACTCTGAAACACCGAACTCTAAAATACACTAGACTATTTCAGGATTTCGCAAGTTGGGATTTCGGGACTTGCGAGTACGAGAAGACTGACCCTTGGGTTTTCCGTTTGCTGAAACACTGAAGCACCAAGGCTTACCCACTCTAGACCTTTTCAGGGTTTCATACTTCAGGATTTCACGATATGCGATGACAAGAGGTCTCGCATAAGAGTTTTTCGGGGTCCGAAGTTCTGAAACGTTGATATATATATATATATATATATTTATATTTATGAGGCCAAGTTCATTTTGGGATTTCCCAAGTTAGGATTTCGGGAGTCGTGAGGATAAGGGTTCTTACCCTCTGATCTCCTGGGTGCTGAAAATCCGAAACGCTTACTGACCGCCATGTGTACTCTACAGCTGGACGGTCCGGGTACTCCCATGGGTCTTGCGATCGACGGTTCCAATTTCTTCACTACTTACCAAGGTTAAAAAGGGGGTCGAGGCATTAACGTCTGCGTTCCTTCATCCAATTTAATGGTCATAACAGACCTTAGATCCTCCGAAAGGATCTCATTTGTGCATTTAGAAAGAGGAAGGGTATCATGGGTACCGAACCATCGAAAGGTCCTTAATTCATACACACGCTGTCATTTCGAGATTTCGCGGGTCAGGGTTTCAAGACTCACAATTACAAAAGGACTCGCTCCTAGATACCCCGGGTGCCGAAACTCCGAAATATCGAAGTCTAAGAATACCATTCTCTCTCGTGTAGGATTTAAAAAGTACGCCATTAATTCCTTCTTCAGGCCCTTGGGTAACTTTCACAAGGTTTAAAGACCCAACTGGAAGGTCCTCTTAAAATCTCTTATGTTTTCAGCTTCTGTGATTGGTAGTGCGTAAGCTCAAGGTTTTTACTGCGACAACGATCCATTCTAGGCACTTACCCTGGCTCTATAGAGTGAGGAAACTTTCCTGAAAGGATGTCCCTGTGGGGGGGGGGGGAAGGGATCTATCCAGAGTCTTACACAAGGTAAATAAGGGAACCATTTCCCGAGAGCATCCCTGAAAACTACACTTATTCATTAAATACATATACATGTATAAGTTGTATGCGATCGTTTTGTTATAAGCATGCAATCACCATTTCTGATCAAAACACCATACATACAGTCTTCTACTGAAATCATTTATAATTTCACAAAGCATACATGTCAGAATATTTAAATTCAAGATACAAGATATAACACTTATTAGAAAAACACCGGGTTTGATGCAACTACTGAGAGGGGTGCTCATTTTCACCCAACCGTAGGCTCAATGACTCCGAATGGATTTACCACTAGCCACCCCCGAG
>ML827511.1:14179-36034 GCA_009831015.1 Picea engelmannii | reverse complement strand
GGTTCCCATGATATTTTCCCTCTTTCCTCACTTTTGTATTTGGGTACCTAACATGGCCTCGTTGCGGAGACCCATTCTTTATTTTCACCATAGTGATGTTCAGAGGGGGTGTTGGAGTTACTTCACACACACCTAGGATTTATTTTTCCTAAGATTTTTCCTTCTTTTTTAGTCATTATTAGTCATTATCCAGTCTCCTATATTTTAGGGGAGAATATTCCACCTGGAAAACATTCTCTTCAATTTGACTAGTTGAGTTGTGTCTAGATGTTGCATTGGTTTTGTCACCATGAAAAATTGGGATCATCACCATGCTAATGCACACTTGCCTTGGGATCATCACCAGATTGGTGCATTATCCTTTATTTCTTGATCTAGTCCTCACTACATTATGCTCAGTCAGTTAACTGAAGACTGGTTGACTAGTTAACTCAGCTAGGTGGCAGTTCACTCCCGTAGCTGTCTGAGAGACTAGACTAGGTTGCAATTCACTCCCGTAAATGTTGGTGTGTGTCCAGATCACTCTAGACCACCACTATGGTGCATTGGTTCTCCTCCAGTGCACATTCATTGAGCTATACATAGTATATCATGTGTAAATTATTCATTATCCATTACGGTTAATGAGAATTCTTCCATTCTTTCTCTCCTTCTTCTTTCTCAATTTCTCTCTGCAAATGTGTGTAGTATTTTCTAGCTAGATCTATTATATGCAGGTTCAACACACTTACATCCTCCTTCGGAAACACCCTTGCAGATAAAAAATTCAGAACCTCCACCTCATATGCGGAAAGGAGTACTAAAGCACTCTGCCCACAATCCGAATGCTATAGCTACCCAGAACTATTAGATTGTTGAAGATGGTGCTCTAGACGTTTCCTTCACAAGGAACACCTTGTTACCTGCTTTAGGAGATCTACACCCATGTGGCTCGAAGGTTATTAAGTTTGACGTCTTAGGCCTCGCTTACCTTACCATGTGGCCTTTCAAATTCATGTGGAGTACACAAAATTTACCATCAAACACACTGTAACTGATGAAGGTGTTGCGACATGTGTGATGTCCCTAACATGTTGGAAAGCCATGGGCTCTCTGAATCTATCCCAATCTATGACTATGTTGACCACTTTTGATGGGCGTTCTTTCTGACCCCACATAATTATTCCCATTTTTCCGATCCACTTAGGTGGAAAGACAACGGAGGTTGTTGTCGAGGTGGTTGATGTGCCTCTCAACTATAATTTACTACTAGAGCATAATTGGACTTATGCCATGACAACAGTTGTTTCGTCCATTTTCCGCACTTTATGTTTTCCTCACGAAGGGAAAATAGTGACAATTGATCAATTGTCCTTTGTGTACGCTAGTCCTAATGCATTAGTTGGATCTTTGGTCCTTGTGATCAACAATGCTCAATAGGAACTGGGGATGTTGGTGTCAGAATGTATTCCTCTCTCATGGGTAGCTTTGATTTCATGACACTAATTCACCACATTCATGCCATTTACAGTGATTCTTTATCGTCAATGAGGTCCATTCCTTTCCATACTTTATATTTCAACGACCCTTGTACCCTACCTTCCCAGACTATGTCATACGAAGGTTAGTCACATTGGGATGGAAATGCCACTGTCAGTGGCATAAGTTGTGTATCAATCTATTGTTGATGCTACTGCTGACCCATATCATTTCTCCTCACGGACGAACGAGGTGGATCTTGGTCTAGAGCTTGTATGGGCTGTCCAATATTCTTGTTCACAGGATTTCCTCGATGATACTTTACTCTCGGATGAATCCATATTAGAGGCCATGTATGGTCATGATAGGCCTTGGGATGATATGCATCATCACTCTTATTTCCTCCTAGATCTGGTTAGGATCGAATAGGATGAATTTAGATCTCCCTTGAGTGAGATGGTAGGTCACGTTGTGGTTCCATTAGAGATGTGACGCAACACCCCTACCTCAGTAGGGTCTGTGTGACCTCCCAGTCTTTGGATCTTCCTAATTACCTGAGCTGAAATGGATCTCTAGTTCCCACTGGAACCTTCAATACAAATAAAACCACAAGTCCTTCTTAGAAGTTACATCACGCGAACAAGCACTAGGCGTGAACCCCTATTTCGTGTGACCACTGACGTGACCATTAACTTAACCCAAAAAGGTATTTTAGATTTCGTGACTTCGCTATTATGAGTCCCCCCTGACTCCTTTGATTCCTGAAACCCCGAAAAGGGCTAACGTGTCTTTATATCCTCCCTTATGCTTCCGACGTATGACCTCCATCCAAGTCCCAGGGCATCTCCTCCGAGCGCGTCAGAATTTCATGACTCGAGTTCATGATGTGACTCTTCTCCTTTTCCTGAAGTCCAAACTCATGACTTCCTCTCCACAGATCAACAATCCTGAACCTCCTAAGATCCGACGGTCCAGATCACATCGGGATTTCGTGTATCGGGGATTCCCAAAAATAGCTTCCTCTATGCTTTCGACTTCCGAAATGTCGATATCTCAGAGAACCCAATCAATGGCTCTCATTCCTCCAGATCTAACAACTGTTAATCCTCCCGAGCTTGCGAGTGTTGAAAGACACTCGACCTTATCCTCTCCGCTGATATACTATATCCAATGGTCCACGGATATTTGTGCCTCTCCCTCTGAGAAACTCAACCGTTCGTTCAAGTTCTCAAAAAATCCTGGCTAAATAACTTTGCGTCCTTCCCCCTGAGCTTGGTTTCTGCGAGGTAACTGCGACCCTTGTCCTTCCTTTGAAATTTCCAAGACTCTATCCCTCCTGAGCTTGATGCTGCTGCAAACTCAAGGATTCCAAGGGATTCTTGCATGCACTTCTTATGGCTTCACGATAATCACTGATTACTTGAAATCTTCCAACTCTGTGCACTCCTTACGACAACGGTTCTTAAACCACTCACCTGGTTGGAAAAGTCTAAGACTTCAAACTGCCCGTGCACGCCTTGCATGACTCTATGCTATAACTGCACTTCTGTTGGTATAAGAACAACAATATCCCTCATGATCTTTCTGAGATAAAATTCATAATCTTGTCAATGCACTCCTTGCGGACTTTCACTGCACTCTTTGTAGGAATTCTCAGGAAGAGGAACAATCGAAACTCATACTCTCCCTCTCACATAATTCATACATTCAACATGAAATCATACACATAAAGCATTGAAACAAATGCATAACAGAGCATATAAGCAAACTGTAAACATACCATTAAATAGATGCGAACAATATTCATAACAACACCATGAAATTGAGTCAAAGCATTCTTATATTAACTCAAGTGCTTCTGTACATGGGTTCTATAGCAACAACTATCTACTTATACAACTTTTACAATCTTTGTTCTTCTCTTCTCTCCTATGCTCTTTCTCTATAGCTTACTCTTATAGTTGAGAATAATGATACAATACAATAAATACGAGGGAGCTTTCTTGAGTTTTCCCTCCTACAACTCTAAGCTATCTCATCGAATTAAAATCTCTACAACTACTTTACATTGATTACATTAATTTCCCACAATCGACAGATGAGAGCAATGCTCAAGATCTGCGTTACAATCCCCAAACATTTAAGAGCACTTATGTCTCTCCAAATATTACATTAATGTGCCATCCTTTTGAAATTCAAAATATCTTCAAAATGTGCACTGTCGCTTATCCAACTGTCCTCCGCTTTGTGCTTGCTTGCCATGCTCCTGCATCATATAATCCTCTGGCTGAAAAATTCATCGGCTCCTGTCCATGAGATCCTGCACCATCTGTCCATGTTTTTGGATATCTTCTTCGCTTTCCCAACTGGCATCCTCAATTGGGTGTCCCTTCCACTTTATCAAATATTCAAAATATGTCTTCCTCCGAGTCTTCTTACCAACTCTGTGATCAATGATCTTTTCCATTTGCGGCTTTTCAGCTACAAGCACCTGTTTGACCCACTGAACTTCCTATTGATTCTCTTCCCCATATTCTTCACCTTCTTTGTAAGGATACATATCTGCTACATTTAATATGGGTGATATGCCCACAACATCTGGTAATTCTATCTCATAAGCATTTTCCTCAAATTTCCTCAAAATTCTACATGGCCCTATCTTTTTCATTTTCAACTTATTATATGTTCCCCTTGGGAACCTTTCTTTTCTTATATGTGCTAAGACTAGATCTCCCACTTCGAACTGAAACTCTCTTCTATGTTGATCTGCTTTGCGCTTGTATTCCTGGTTGGAAATTTGCAACCGCTCTTTAATCTTGCTGCGGAGCTCCTGCATCTCTACTGCAAAATATTCAGTTCCAACACTCCTGAAGTCATTCTGCTCTAAGTATCTCAACTCAGATACTCCTCTTGGTTGCATTCCATACATTATCTGAAATGGTTTTTATCATGTGCTTCTATTAGGTGAGTCATTATATCCAAAATCCACTTGCGACAGAATTTGATCCCACTGACTATGGTTTTCAACTACTAAACTCCTCAATAAGTCTCCCAAACTTCAATTTACTACCTTCGTCTGTCCATCCGTCTGAGGATGATATGCTGAGATAAAATATAATCTCATCCCCAAATTGTTCCATAGTGTCCTCCAGAAATGACCAACGAATTTGGTATGTCGACCTGAAACAATACTCTTGGGTAAACCATGAAGTCGAACAACTTCTTTGAAAAACAGGTTTGCAATGTGTGTTGCATCACTGGTTTTATGACATGGAATGAAATGTGCCATTTTTGAAAATATGTCGACCACCATGAATATGGAATCACAACCTCTTTGTGTCCTCGACAGTCCTAACACAAAATCCATGCTTACTGCATCCCATGACCTCTCTGGTACTGGCAATGGTTGATATAATCTTGTGTTATGTCTTTTCCCCTTTGCATGTTGGAAAATTCTACATCCGTTGACAAATTTCTTTGCATCTGTCCTCATCCATGGAAAATAATATAAAATGTTCAATTGTGCAAATATATTTTCATGGCCGAAGTGTCCAACCAATCTCCCACTATGCTTTTCCTTGAAAAGTTTTTCTCTCATAGAACTCTTCAGGATACACAATTGATTTCCTTTGAATATCAATCCATCCTGGATCAAGTATTCAATCCATTGGCTTCTATCTCTTAGAACATGATTCTCACATGATTCATAAGCATCCTTGAAATATGAATCATCTTTGTACATGTCCTTAAGGCTATAAAAACCTAAGGTCTCACACGAAACTCCTACAGAATCAAACATTTCCTACTCAATGCATCAACAACCTTGTTAGCATTTCCAGAAATGTGCTTTATAACAAAAGTAAAGTTCTGCATAAATTCAACCCATTTTGCATGTTTTTGGTTCAATTTCTCTTGTCTGGTTATAAACTGTAAGGCTTGGTTGTCGCTATACAAAACAAACTCTTTTGGAATCAGGTAGTGCCTCCATTTCTTCAACACCTGAATGAATGCATAAAACTCTTTATCATACATGGAATAATTCCTTTTGGCATCGTTCAACTTCTCACTGAAGTATGAAATTGGCCTATTGTCTTGACTCAAGACTGCTCCAATCGCAAATCCACTTGCGTCACATCTCACTTGAAATGTCTTACTAAAATCTGGCAGAACCAGAACTGGCTGTCCAATTATCTTCTCCTTCAACAACTTGAAACTTTTCTTCGCTTCCTCTGTCCAATGAAAAGATTTATGTCTTTTCTTGATCGTGTCCATCATTGGTGCATAAATTCCACTAAAATTTCTAATGAACTTCTTGTAAAAACTGGCTAATCCATGGAAGCTTCTGACTTCAAAGATATTTCTTGGCGACAACCATTCTTTGATTGCTTTTACCTTTTCAGGATCCATCTTCAACTCATTCGAAGAGATAAAAAACCCCAAATAAATGAGTTCTGTCTTCATGAAATACATCTTCTTCAGATTTATCAACAACTTCTCTTGCTGTAACCTCCTCATCACTAGAGTTAAATGTCTCAAATGTTCTTCCTTAGTCTCACTGAAGATCAATATATCATCAAGATACACAATTAAAAACTTCCCAATGAAATCTTTCAAGACTTCATTCATCAATGTCATGAAAGTACTTGGCACATTCGTCAAACCAAACTGCATGACAAGCCAGTCATACATCCCTTCATTTGTCTTGAATGTTGTCTTCCATTCATCACCTTCCCTCACTCTAATCTGATGATATCCTCTCTTCAAATCAATTTTTGGAAAAAAAATTGCTCCACTCAAGCAATCCATCAAGTCATCCATCCTGGGTAAAGGAAATCTATACCTGATGGTGATTTTATTTATATCCCTCGAGTCTATACACATCCTCCATCCACCATATTTCTTCGGACTTAACGCTGTTGGCACAACTCATGGACTCAATATTTCTTTTATCAACACTTTGTCCATCAAATCCTGGACTTGCTTCTTAAGTTCTTCATTCTCTTGCGACGTCAATTTGTACGCTGCTTTGTTTGGAAAACTCTCTCTTGGTATAAGGTCTATGTGATGGCTTATACTTCTGATGGGTGGCAACA
This sequence comes from Picea engelmannii, assembly GCA_009831015.1. NCBI lineage: Eukaryota > Viridiplantae > Streptophyta > Pinopsida > Pinales > Pinaceae > Picea > Picea engelmannii. Next base: position 29,483 of record ML827511.1, on the reverse strand, counting down.
AACAAGGTAAATCATCCACCACTATATTAGCGAAATTCTCCAACATTTCCTTAATCTCCTCAGGTAGATCGTCTATTGAGGTACTGGTCAAGATGACTCTAGGTTTTCTCACCACAACAAACTGCATTTCTTCATCTTTCTTGACTTCATCCAGAAGTTCCTTCGCACTCATGAGAAGTATAGTATTGCTTTTTTCTTCTTTCACCTTCTTGTCTTCAATTGGCAGCAACATGTGCATCCTACCATTCTTTTACAAGGTGTATGTGTTCTTTCTTTTGTCATGAATAAAATTCTTGTCATATTTCCATGGTATCCCTAACAAAATATGATAGACATCCATGGGAATAACATCACATGATATCTCATCTCTATATCCCCCTATCTTAAATTCAACTAAAAACTGTTTAGTGACTGTTACCTGATGTCATTTTTGCAACCACGAAACTTTGTATGAGATTGGATGTGCAATTGTTTCCAATTCCATCTTTTCCACCATCTCTGTGGATACTATATTATCTGTGCTTCCACTGTCAACAATTACCTTGCATACCCTATCCTTGGTTTTGCAAGCAGTTATGAACAAACTGTTCCTTTGGACTAGATTCTCCATCTCTTTCTCTAGCTTTAAGAGAATGTTCCTCATCATTAAGGATCTTTTGACTTCTTCATATTTTGCCTCAACATTTCACATTTGCGATTCTGAAATGTGAGCTTCGCCTCCTCTATCTCTTTTTCTATCGGGACATTCAAAAGATTTGTGTCTGATCTTTCCACAGACAAAACACTTTATTTCACCTCCTCTGCCTCTTCCTCTTCCTATGGCTCAAGGAAAAGTGTTCCTATTGGCATACTGTCCTCCTTGTGAGATTCCTCCCCTTTCTCGGTGGTTACGAGGTTTCTTTTCTTCATCTTTGGGCTTCTGTACTCTGTCCTGGGCAATTTCTTTGCCTCTGCTTTGAATTCTACCTCTTCCCCTTTGACCTTGCTTTCGGGCCAATTTCACTTCTGCCTTTGAAGCAATTTGATAAGCATATTCCACATTCCTGATTGTCACAATGCTCATATCATATTGAATTTCATATCTCAATCCATTCATGTATCTGGCGACCTTTTCATCATCACTCTCGCAATGACCAACTCTAATGTCGAGTCTATAAAATTCTTCAGTGTATTCCTTCATCGTCATCCATTTCTGTCTCAAATTTTGCATTCTTTGAAACATATTAATTTGGTAATATTTGGGTATAAAATTGTCTTTCATATTTTCTACCATCTGATCCCAACTTTTGATTCTTTGTCTACGTTTGCAATGCTTTCCATCCTGCAGTTCATCCCACCACAGTGCTACATGCCCTTTCAATCTAGTGACAATGTGCTTTACTTTCTTGTCTTCTTCAATATTCTCATAGTTGAAGTATTTATCTAGAGCTCTAAACCAATCTAGCAACTCCTCAATGTCTAAGTTGCCTTCATACATCGGGATGTCCATTTTTTCTCTGGCCCCTATTCTTGCAACAACTTTGAATAGACATTCCTATGCAACATCTTCGGATACAACTTCTTCTTCGGCTCTAGATTCATTTTCACTTTCGGCCTCACTGATATCTCCAGTATCAAGTGTTTGTCTCTGTGCTGTCTCCATAGCATCCAATCGAGCACAAAGTTCTCTCATTTCCCTTTCCATGGCTGGATCAGGCATGGGTCTCTCTTGACATCTTCTTGGCATAATTTTTTCAATCTATCAACATAGAATTTAATTCACAACTTTCCTTCTGTCTTCTATGGCTTACAGAAAACAATGATTGTAAGCTCTGATACCACCTGACGTAGCACCCCTATCTCAACATGTTTTGTGTGACCTCCCAGTCTTCGGATCTTCCTAATTCCCTGAGCCGAAATGGCTCTCTAGTTCCCATTGGAACCTACAATAAAACCACAGGTCCTTCTTAGAAGTTACTCCATGTGAACAAGAACTAGGTGTGAACCCCTATTCCGCATTACCACTGACTTAACCCGAAAAGGTGTTTCGAATTTCATGAATTCGCGATTTCTATTGTGAGTCCCCCCTGACTCCTTCGATTCCCAAAACCTTGAAAAGGGATAACGGGTCTTTAGGTCCTCCCTTATGCTTCTGACGTATGACCTCCAGCCAAGTCGTGGGGCCTCTCCTTCGAGCGTGTCAGAATATCGCGACTCGAGTTCACGATGTGACTCTTCTCCTTTTCCCGAAGTGCAAACTTGCGACTTCCTCTCCACAGATCAATGGTCCTAAACCTCCTAAGATCTAATGGTCCATATCACATCGGGATTTTGCGTATCGGGGATTCCCAAAAAAAGCTTCCTCCACGCTTCCAACTTCCGAAATGCCAATATCTCAGAGCACCCAATCAATGGCTCTCGTTCCTCTAGATCAAACGACTGCTAATCCTCCCGAGATTGCAAGTGTTTAAAGAAACTTGGGCTTATCCTCTCCGCTGATCTACTAGATCCAACGGTCCATGGATATCTATGCTTCTCCCTCTGAGAAACTCAACCATCTATTCAAGTTCTCAAAAATTCCTGGCCAAATAACTTGTCATCCTTCCCCCTGAGCTTGGTTTCTGTGATGTAACTTCGACTGTCATCCTTCCTTTGAAATTTCCTAGACTCTATCCCTCCTGAGATTGATGCTACTGCAAACTCAAAGATTCTAAGGGATTCTTTCACACACTTCTTGCGCCTTCATGATAATCATTGTTTACCTGAAATATTCTAACTCTGCGCACTCCTTGCGACAACAGTTCTTCAACCACTCACCGGGTTGGAAAATTCTAAGACTTTAAACTGCCCATGCACGCCTTACATGAATCTGTGCTATACCTGCACTTCTATTGGTATAAGAACAACAATATCCCTCCTAATATTTCTGAGATAAAACTCAGAATCTTGTCAATTCACTCCTTGTGGACTTTCACTGCACTCCTTGCAGGAATTCTTAGGAAGAGGAAAAATAAAAAATCATACTCTCCCTCTCACAGACTTCATGCATTCAACATGAAATCATACACATAAAACATTAAAACAAATGCATAACAAATCATATAAGAAAACTGTAAACATACCATTCAATAGATGCAAACAATATTCATAACAACACCATGAAATTGAGTCAAAGCATTCTTATATTAACTCAAGTGCTTATGTACATGGGTTCCATAGCAACAACTATCTGCGTATACAACTTCTACAATCTCTATTCTTCTCTGCTCTGCTATGCTCTTGCTCTACAATTTACTCTTACAATTGAGAATAATGATACAATACAATACATATGAGGGAGATTTCTTGAGTTTTCCCTCCTACAACTCTAAGCTATCTTACCGAATTAAAATATCTACAACTACTTTACATTTATTACATTAATTGCCCACAATCGACAGATGAGAGAAATGCTCAAGATCTACGTTACAATCCCCAAAACATTTAAGATCACTTATGTCTCTCCAGATATTACATTAATGTGCCATTCTTTTGAAATTCAAAATATCTTCAAAATGTGCACTGGCGCATATCCAGTTGTCCTCTGCTTTGCGCTTGCTTGTGATTCTCTTGCATCAATTTGCATAGTATTTATTCCAAAGGAAACATGGATAATGTTTCTCCTACTATCATGATCGACATCTCTCGAATTCTTAGAAAAACTGAGAACATATATATCAGTGCAGATTGTTCGCCTAAAGAAATTCAGATCTACACTGATCTCTTCAAATAATTTCTTGATGTATTTTCTTGGTCGTATGAATAGAAGTCGGGGATTGACCCCAACAATGTCTAACATGATATTAAGACCCATCTAGATGCTAGACCTGTTCGACAACATCTTAGCGTTGTTAATCCTAGGAAGGCCCTTGCTATTAAGGAAGAGGTAGAGAAGCTACTTAGTGTTGGCTTCATATACCCGATTCCCTTGAATTAATGGGTGATCCAGATTTAGGAGCAGAAAAAACTGATTACGATAAACACAGATATATGAATAATAACACAAATATCCAATGAACAATATCTTCTATTAAATAATGAAATACGCTGAAACTGTAAAACTGCAGAAGTGAAACACTTGCTCGAATGGTGGTAGCTATCGCTGAGAAGAGATGTGGCTGCTACGTGCATCCGTATGAGAAGAATGGATTACAATGAGGCTCCAAAGGAATTTTTGATATTACTCATGAATGAAAAAACCCTAGATATCCAAAAACCTAACCCTAGAAGGTGAAATGCCAAAAGTCATGTGGGCCATATGGGTAAGTTCGTGTAATTTGGTACCTCAACTTCCAAGGGTTGTAACATTTTCATACGTCCTCCGTTTTAGGAACGTGATAGCCCATTGGAAGTGTCTTTCAGAGAAATACACATTTCGTCGTCAAACTCTGACTCAATCTATAGTTTGACTGTGGAGAGACAAAAAAACAACATTTAGGGCCCCAAAACGGCCCTGGAAGTACAACAAGCTGTGCTGACATGAAAACATGCAAAATAAGCTAGTTGGATTAGGCGATAGGCCACCCATATCAACCTCGAGGATAAGTGGGGATTCAGATAGTCCCAAAAGGTTAGAACCCATAATTACAAAGAAGTACAGAGGAACGTCCTGAACACAAATTGGACACAAGGAGCTAGTTGGAATAGGTGGGTGGCCACCAATATCCACCTGGATCAATCATCCCCCCTTAGGAAGCAATGGTCTCTATTGCATATATTTCCCTGATCAGGTGAGGAAACTTCTGTTGGATTTGGCCTTGGGTGAGCCACTTGCCTTGCTGTAGGAGTTTCCCTGCCTTGATAACCAGATAAAGCTGGATCCACTGCTGGCGAGTGCCCTTGACCCGTGTGTCCACTATCTGATCAGTGGATGATTGTTCCATGCAATCAGGGTTGAGTTCTGTTGGTGTCAGTTGTTCTGCGATCTTAGGGGTGTCCAATAATGGGGGAAAATATGGCCGAAGGAGGTCCACATTGAATACTGGATGCAAACCAAGGAAGGGTGGAGTGTTGAGATAAAAATCATTGCTACCCACATACTTGGTGATATTGTAAGGTCTATAATGAAGTGGGGGAAGCTTCTGATGGGGCCCAATGAGATGCTCATTCTGCAAATGTAACCAGACTTTGTCACCAACTTGAAACTGGTGTGGTACCCTATGTTGATCATGGTGCTTCTTATACTTAGCATTGGATTTCTGCAAAATCTTCTGGACATGTTGGTGGATGTGCTAAATCCGCTTAATGAATCTGGTGGCTTTGGTGATTGCAGACTGATCAGGGGAAGAGTCTGTCTGTGCGGTGGCAAGAGGAAGTTCAACATCAATGGGTCCCAAGGGTTGGAATACTAGACCCAACTGAAATAGTCTATGGTCGGTGGAACTATGGAGAGCCCTGTTGTAACTATTTTGGACATATGGGACACTCTTGTCCCATGTATGTGGATTCTTAGAATTGTACATGCGCAGGATGTGCATAATCATCCGATTGACGACCTTTGTTTGGACATCGGTTTGGGGGTGGAAAGAAGTGGATTTTGTGAGCTTGGTGTCTAATAGAGACCAGAGACTCGACCAAAAGGTGATGAGGAACCTGTTGTGTCAGTCAGAGATGATTGTCTGTGGTATCCCAAAGTGGAACCACACTTGTTCAAAGAAGATCTTAGCAGTATGTGTCGCTGTGCCATTCTTCTTAAAAGATCTGAGGATGGCCATCTTAGAAAACTGATCAACGACCACAAACACATAGTCATCTCTTTTCTTGGTGGATGACAAGATAGACATGTAATCCATTGCGATGGATTCCCAAGGCTTCTCAAGAATAGGAAGAGGGTTGTATAAGCCTTGCTTCTTGATGCCTGGCTTGGAAATGGAATAGGTAGTGAAAGATATGATATACTTGTTGATGTCCTATCAAAGTTTTGGCCAATAAAAATGTTTCTGAAGAATGACCACATTTTTCTCCACGCCAAAATGTCCTGCCACCTGACAGTAGTGGGCTTCCCAAATCATCTTTGAACGCTCACTTGTAGGAACACAGATATGGACTAGGTGGCATAAGATTTCATCCTAAATGTGAAAATCAGTGATAGTTGTGTCTTTACCCAATATGTGATAGGTGGTGGCGAAGTCTGGATCTTGTTGATAAAGTTGGGGACACTCATATGCTTCATGCCCACAGGAATGGAGCACAGTGGTCAATGAAGCCACATGAGGTCGACTGAGGCAGTCAACAACATAATTGGAGATACAGGTCTTATACTTTATATTGATATGGAACTACTACAGGTAGGTGGAACACTTCTAATGGCGATCGTTTTGCATTTTCCCTTGTATCTGTATGAACCACAAAGGCTTGTGATTAGTGTGTATGATTGTCTCTTTCCCTAGAATGTAATATTTCCATTGACAAAAGGTTTGTACAATGGAATACATTTCCTTGTCATAGGTGGGGTATTTCTGGAAAGTATCAGAGAGTGTCTCACTATGACATGCCATCGGATGCTCGTTTTGAGTGAGAATTGTGCCCACAACATAGTCAGATGCATCAGTCTCAATCTCGAATGGTTGCTGCAGATCAGGCAAGGAGAGTAATAGAGATGAGCACAAGCAATGCTTCAGATCATTGAATGATCATTGTTGCTCCTTCCCCCACACGAAATTGGCCCTACCACCGCCCTTGGTGACCTGACTGAGGGCCCATGCAATATGGTAGAATCCCAACAAAAACCATCGGTAGAAGTTATCTAGTCCCAAAAAGATCTGAAGCTCGGTTAGTGTGGTCGGGGCTGGATAGTCATGAATCAATTGGATCTTAGCTAGATCAACATGTACCCCATGCTCATAAAAAATTTAGCCCAAGTATTGGACCCTGTTCATACCAAAAGAGCATGTTTCCAAGCTGGCATAAAGCTTGTGATGCCACAGAGTACTCAAAACCTGTTGAATACGCCACATGTGCTCCTCCCACATTTTGATGAAGATAAGGATGTCATTCAAATATACTACCACAAAGTAGTTGGTGAAGGGTCTCAATACATCATCCATAAACCTCATGAAAGTGGCGGGTTCATTTGTTAAGAAAAAGGGCATGAATAGCCATTCATAGAGACCTTCTTTAGACTTTAAGGTTGTCTTCCATACATTAGTTGTTTCGATGGGAACCTGGTGGTAGCCAGACTTCAAGTCAATCTTGCTGAAGAACATTTCCCCCTTGAGTTGGTCAAGAAGGTTATAAATCCTAGGAATGGGGTAGCAGTTCTTGACTGTGATTTTGTTTAAGGCTCTTTAATCAATGCAGAGTCGCCAAGTCTCGTCCTTCTTCTGCACTAGTACAATCAGGCTTCTGCAAGGGGAAGAGTTGGGTTTGATGTGCGACTTTTGAAGAAGATCTTGGATATAAGAACTGATTTCATCATTCTCCATCATCGAGCACTGATAGACTAGTCCATTAAGTAGAGGTGCAACAGGGGTCAGATCAATTGGATGCTTGACTTGGCAGTGTGTTAGTACCCTTGTAGGTGATGAGAATATGTCTATGTATTCTTCCACAATCTCATCCAATTTCTTCTACTGAAAAGAGAGGCGTTGTGTAGAGCCCACATATGTGGTGATGACGTTCTTCTTACTATGAGAATGGATCACAAAGAAGACGAACTTCCCATTCTGTGAAATGACCTTACTGGATTTCTTACTAGAGATTAAAGAAATAACAGTAGGCAATGCTACCTCTGGGATCCTTTACAATTTTCTACCCAAAGTAATAATAACACTGTGGGGTCTAGAATCATACACAACATGATGCTTCCATAAATATGGTTTTCCTAAAAGAACATCACAACATTCAAGTGGAGCAATATCACACAGTACCTCATCTTTGAAAGGATTTATGTCGTAGGGCAGACGACATTGTTGGCTGACACGGAGATCTCTTCTTTAGTGAAGCCAACTGATGGTGTAGGGTTCTAGGTAAAGTTTCGTTGGTAGGTCCAGCCACTTGACGACCTCTGCTGAAATCAGGTTCTTCTGGCTACCGCTATCGATAATGAAATAAAGAGGATCCCCCTTGATCCACATCTGCAAGTGAAAGAGGCGTTCCCCTTCCTTTGGTTCTTCTGGTTCGCTTGGCCAGACTTTGATGGTAGCGACAGTGGCACCGGGTTCAGCATCGATAATCCTCTTCCCTCCTTCAGGATTTGACTTTGAATCAGAATCAATCTCTGACTTGGAATCCTTCAACTCAGCCACAAGGGACTGCTTGGAGTGACATTCTTTGGTGTTGTGCCAAGGAATTTTATGGTACTCACACCATTTTCCCATGTCCTTATTCGTCTTCTCATTTCCCTTATTGTGTTTCGGATTGGAATGGTTTTATTGAGGGAAACCATCTCGACTTGGTCCCTTGATATGTGGGTTGGGGATGCCTTTTCCTTGCATTGACTGTGAGGGGTTCACAGATCCAAAATCTCACCTTTTTTGCTTAAATTTCTGCTCAATATTCACAGTGTATTTATAAGCACTGCCCAATGAGGCGATGTCCAGGAACTCCATTTTTGTTTGAATGTATCTATGTAAACAATTGCAGTATTTGAGAACTAGATGATTCTTAGAGTATTTGATACCCAATTTGGTGCATAGGGTATGGGAAATATTGCTGAAATATGGTACTGTCTGGTCCCTTTCTTGATGTAGGGTGGTCCATCTGGTGTACTGGTCCTCGTAACTTCCAACATGGTAGTATTGTTCTTTAATGGCATCTTGGAAGGAATCCCATGTAGGGGCCACCACAAAAATTGTATATGCCTCCACGAACCTTTGCTCAGAGTAAGTATCCCACCAGTATTTAACATGGGGAACAACCTTGAGGAGTGAAAAAGTGATCTTTTCCCTATCGTAAAAATTGTGGACCGAAAAATATCCTTCGAGCATATTCAACCATTTATCTACAACATCTGCATCTACCAATCCTTCAAATAATGCAATATCAAAATTTACCTGTACCTTGAAGGGGGTTGCATGGTTGCTTGATGAAGATGCTTCTCGTGTGGGTAGCCGTCGAATTATCTACGGGAAGTTGTCCATCATTTTGTTCCTTTGTTGTGCAAGGGCTTCCTTGAGCAACATTTTAATAGGATCTCCTACTCCATTATATTTATTTTCATCCCCCATGAGTTTTTGTCGGGCTCGGCGTGACCGATCGTGTAATGGCTCGATTGGTTCGAGTCCCAACTTCTTGTACCTAGATCTTGTCGAGGACATGCACGAAGAAAAATATATGAAGAGCATACTTCTCTGATACCACTAATACGGATTTAGGAGAAGAATGAACTAATTAACAGACTGATTACGATAAACATAGAGATATGAAGAATAACACAAATATCCAGTGAACAATATCTTCTATTAAATAATGAAATAAGATGAAACTAGAAAACTGCAGAATTGAAACACTTTCTCGAATGGTGGTAGCGATCTCTGAGAAGAGATGTGGTTTCTACGCACACCCATCTGAGAAGAATGGATTACAATGAGGCTCTAGAGGAATATTTTATATTACTCATGAATTCCAAAACCCTAAACATCCAAAAACCTAACCCTAGAAGGTGAAACGCCAAAAGTCATGTGGGCCCTATGGGTAAGTTGGTGTAATTTGGTACCTCAACTTCCAAGGGTCGTAAATTTTGCATACGACCTCCATTTTAGGCGCGTGATAGCCCATTGGAAAGGTATTTCAGAGAAATACACATTCCACCATTAAAATATGACTTCATCTATAGTTTTTCTATGGCGAGCCAAAAAAAAATGTTTAGGGCCCCAAAATGGCCGTGGAAGTACAACAAGATGTGTTGACATGAAAACATACAAAATAAGCTAGTTGGATTAGGCGAGAGGCCACCCGTAATTACCTGAAGGATGTGTGGGTCTTCAGACAACCCCAAAAGTGTAGAACCGAAAATTACAAATCAGTACAAAAGAACGTGGTGAAAAACAATTGGACACGAGGAGCCAGTTGGAATAGGTGGTTGGCCACCAATATCCACCTGAATCAATGGTTGTCCAACCCCATTCCCGTGAATTCAAAACAAGGAACCATCCGCGTATGTATGGATTTTTTAGACCTGAAAAAGGCTTGTCCTAAAGATAATTTCCTGACTCCTTTCATTGACCAAATTCTTGACGAGTGTCTAGGAAGTGAAGTCCTTTCTTTTATCGATGGATTTTCAGGGTATAATCATATTTGAATCAAACTCGAGGATCAACATAATATGATATTTGTTTGTCCTTGGGGTACCTTTTCATACCAGAAAATGCTTTTTGGCCTTAAAAAAGATGAAGAAACCTTCCATCGTGCCATGACCTTTTCTTTTCATGATCTCAAGCATATTGTCAAAGCTTACCTAGATGATCTTTCTTCTCACTCTCGTACGAGAGTATATCACTCCACTCACCTTTGATTAGTATTTGAGAGATTTCGTTACTATCACATTTTGTTGAACCCTCACAAGTGCATATTCTATGTTAGGTCTAGCCATAGTTTAGGATTCTTAGTGTCTAAGCATGGGATCATCGTAGATCCTATGAAGGTTGAGGAAATACTTCGATTTCCTCCCCCGTGCAACATTCGACAACTTCAAAGTTTACAAGGGAAGGATAATTTCTTGTGTCGGTTCATAGTGAACTATGCCAATTAAACTATGGGTTTCATGTGTCTTTTGAAGAAGGATACTCCGTTTATATGGGATGAACGAGCCCAGGAATATTTTGATGCTCTTAAGAAAGATTTGGTATTGGCACCTTTGTTGAAGCATCCAGACTACAGTAAATACTATTTTATTTATATCATCGTGTTCAAAGGGACGGTTGGTATGGTTTTGGTTCAAGAGGACGATGAGAAAATTGTCTACTATCTCAGTCGAAAACCTAGTCGGCCCTGAACTTAAATAATCTCACGTAGAGAAATTAGCCTTGGTCGTTGTACATGTGGTTCAAATATTACGACATTATATATTACTTAGAAAAACTATTGTAGTTTTGGATATGAATCCATTTCAATATGTCCTCACCAGACGTATCATAGGGGGGAAAAACAATAATTGGATTGTTATTTTCCAAGAGTTTGATCTTGATTTCACTTTGGCGAAGTCTAAGAAATCACTAGTTTTTTTCGAGTTGATATTAGAATTCCCTAAACTAGATGAGGACATTTTTCATGATGATTCATTCATGGATGAACATATCTTCCTTATCTCGTTTTTAGACCCATGGTATGGAGACATTCTAATTTATCTTCAAACCTTGAAGCTATCCCAACATTTGTCAAGAGACGATTGCCGACGTATATGTCATCATGATAAAAACTACCATATCATCGACGACACTTTGTATCGTCAAGGAGTAGATAATATTTTACGTTGTTGCTTGAATCATGAGGAAGCTGAGTCTATTCTCAATGATTGTCACAGTGGGGCTTGTGGTGGTCATTTATCCAGGCTTGCGACAACCCAAAAATATTGTGAGCCGATTATTTTTGGCCATCAATTTTTAAAGATTGTGTTGAAGCAGTTAAGCTGTGCCACCCTTTCCAAGTGTTTTCTTGGACAATGCGCTCACACCCAGCCCCTCTTCACCTAGTCATCACCATCAATCCCTTCACCAAGTGGGGGGTATATTTTATGGACTCTAACCCAACTTTGACTAGGGGGAATCAACATATCACTTTTGTCATGGATTACTTTACTAAATGGGCAAAGGTCATGCCTACCATTAAATCCGATGATAAGACTGCAACATTCTTCGTATTCAACCAAATTATATCTCGGTTTAGAATCCCAAGAGAGATTTTCACTGATCATGGAAGTCACTTTCAGAATAAAATGATGAAATAGTTAGCATCAAAACTGGGGTTTAAGCATGATCATTCTTCCCCTTAGTATTCCTAGAAAAATGGACAAGTAGAGGCGATGAATAAATCTCTCAAGGCCATCTTGCAAAAAAATTTCAGCCAGAGTAAATTTGACTGGCATCTAATGCTTTACCCTGCACTTTGGGCATATCGAACCTCGATAAAAAATTCCACTGGTTTCTCTCCTTTTTAGTTAGTAACATGGCGTGGAGTTGATTCTTCTGATTGAATGCAGAATTCCTTCACTCAAGTTGGCAATTGAGCTCCTACCTGACACATCCGATCTTGAAGAATGCCTTGTACACCTAGAGTGTCTCGATGAGAAGCGTCGAGATGCCTCTATAGCTTGAAGCAAATAAACAATGTGTTAAGGTTCAATATGATAGGTATGTCTATCCTCGATAGTATGTTGAGGGTGACTTGGTTCTCCTGTATGACCAAGCCAAAGAACTGTTGGGGGAAAGAAAGCTCAACCCCATGTGGAATGGTCCTTATATCGTGCGGCGTGTCTTATAGAAAGGAGCCTATGACTTGGAAGATTATGAAGGGAATATGATGGATGAGCCCAGAAATGGGCTCTACCTTAAAATGTATTACGCTTGAGCCCTCAAAGCTTGGGCGTGACCTTTTGTATACTAGTGTATCTTAGTGTATATACATCTTTTTCTTTGTGTCATCGACTTTCTTATCAAGTTTTCCCTTGGTTGGCAGATGTTAATGGATTATTCAGTTAACTTAGGATTCGTGGACGGTGCTAGTTTTCATATGCGGAACATGGCCTACGCCGCTTGGGTCATTTACTCACCCGAGGGCCAACTGGTGTCTTCAGGTGGCATTCGTCTGGAGCCATCAACAAATAATGTGGTTGAGTATAGCGTCGTTATAGATATATTAAGCAACACCATTTCACATGGTGTTCAGTATTTATAGGTTTGCCTGGACTCCTAATTAGTCGTATGTAAGTTAAATCGTAGTTATCGTGTGTGAGACCCTATTCTACTCCAACGATTCCTATGGGTACGACTTTTGGAACGATACTTTGATTTTCTTTCTTATAATCACATACCTAGAAGTTTTAATCATGTATCCGATGCATATGATAATTATATTTTAGATTGGAATTTGTCACATAAATAAGCAAAGAAAACACATTCATGCATGTACAGATTGTAAAATATATTAGTAAAGTCGAAGAGCAATTTTTTTTTTATATTTCATCCTTTCAAAAAATATGGTGTCATAGTACAAAATGGGGCTCACACCCTCAAAATACATATATGGCCGGTAGATAATATGAAAATGGAATATATTCCGGTGGCTCCATATATGTATCATGATAGCACACTACGACATTTGTGAGACGTCGAAAGAGTTACACCCACGCACGGGGTACACCCACCACCTGTCGCTGCATTGCTTTTGGCAGATCCTCTACTTGAACTATAGGAATCATGTGCATCAATAGAGACAGGTTCCCTTGCACAGTCTATAGCACTCTCTCTGCATCTCCTCCTGCATGCTCGTCTCCTCAGCTCCTCCTCCGATGTCATGGGAATCCCTTTGTCCGTCGCAGACCTACATCTGTGTAACAAAAAAATTGTTAATACATGATACCATACACAAATATTTGTGTTTTTTTATTTTTATTGAAAAACACAAAAAAATGAAATATATAAAAACATTTCTTACCAATATCACCATAGGAGGAACCTGGTGGAAAAGGCACGTCCGGATCCCCTCTTTATTCGATCCCTCCATAAGGGTAGTTGTCAATGACTATGACCTATCTACGCCACTAGAAAAAGAACTCATCATTGTAGGGGGTTGACACCTTACCACCTCCTAGCCACCTCATCATGTCAGTCCACCATGACATGGTTGGATCACGTTGTCCATGTGGAGTAATATCTACTCTAGGGATCAAGCTGGGAACCCTCTCAAAGAAAAAACTACAAAGAATGGATGCAAATCTGAAATTTCTCTTTTTCCCTTGTTTTCAATCCGTCAACTGACTCTTCATGTTAGCCAACAGTGAGGTACACCAATAATAAACAATGGGCCTTAAACACTCCACTGCATAAAACATGAGTTGCCTTGATTCCTGATGCAATGAGGTCAACCATGAAATCCGTGTAAGTACAAGCATGACGATCTTTAAGATCATGTTCTTGATCACCTTGATTGGGAGTTGGCTCCCTACTTTATATATTCTTGAAACACAATGGGTGGAAATGTACTCCTCCATAGTCATACCACCCCCAGTCCTCGAGCCTTGATATTCACTACCTTGCCTCGACGAGATAATATTGTGATGAAGTATATATCATCCACTTCAATCCTAAATGGTTTCCCATCTTGGTTGAAGGACTTTGTCTCCAGATCCCAATAGTTTATTATCAATTGGAGTAACCTTACTTGATCCCTCATTCCCCTGAGATCCAAAAAATTATAAAGGCCACATATTTTTAAAGCTTGTTGGGCCCTTGCATCACTTCCCATTATTGCATCTATCTCTTCTTGATCCCTCTCCCTCCATTCAATCACCATCCTGCAAAGGAGAAGCCATTTTTTGAGTTAAAACCTTTAAAAAATGTGTTCATGGATTTGTACACGGGATAAATTGGTAACAATAACATATAGGGATGCATATACATGGGAAAGCTTCACTTTTTCCGCGTATATGGGGTCGTATATGCAACACGATGAAATGTCACCCACATACGCCCTAATTTCCATATTATGCCCTCTAATACTAAAAACATGGGGCCTAAAATTGAAATTTAAACCATTGAAATTGAAGTAGAGGGGATGGGAACTTAATTGGTCCAAACGGTTGTTGATTCCGTTGATCTTAGCTCCCGCAATTGACACTTGAAGATCATGGGGGAAATGGCCTAAAATGTACTATGTGAGTGAAAAAACTCAAATGGTTTGGTAAAATGGTCTATTTTTACTATTATTAGAATATTTTTACCCACTTCCGATAGTTTGCGCTAAATTTTTGACCTTATAGACTAATAGTGCAGTGGAAGGACTTGGTTTTTGGTGGTTTTGTCCAGGATGTTTTGTGGTTTCCATCATCATACCGTGCAAGATACCAGATATATAAAATATGCAGAACAAAAATAAAATGCTAGAAATGGCAGAATAACAGTGAAATATCCAACATAATCTTCACAATACACATAAATGATATAACAATAGCAATAGAAATAACACTTTGATTCAGAAAGAAATGTTCACAGGCCTCTTCGAGGGGGAAACCTCCAATCGAGTAGCGCTCTGTTACAATAATCTCCCAGCTAGGGTTCTCATACCCTCGACCCTTATTTATAGTAAATATGTCTACTAAGAGAAGCATCTAGAGGAAGATCCTTCTAGAAGC
>ML827510.1:151394-162585 GCA_009831015.1 Picea engelmannii | reverse complement strand
TTCTATGCTCTCTTTTCTCTGGTAAAGAAATGATGCTAGTACAAATAAAGAGGCACTCTCTCTGGAGTTTACTTTTCCATGTGGCCTGTATGGCTACTATAGAATCCTTTCTCCTCTGTTAAGCCCACAAAATACCACTCCCATATGTTTTTCTCAGTTATGGAACAAGATACAATGCAAAATATTGGAATCCCTTCTCCTCTTAGTGACTCGGTATTTAACATAGCCCAATACCCATCTAGGGATAGTTTTTGACTTCCTCAACCTTCAATTGTGATAATTTTTTGGACCTTCTAGAATTTTCTTAGAAAATCCACTACGTGGCTAGCCCCACATGTCTACGTAATAGAGGTTGGTGTGGCATCCACTCGCACCATGGTGATCAATATGGTAGGTCAACTTGCGGGAGGCATAATTTTCTCATACGAACTTCAATTGTCGAATGATCGACGTCGTTGGATAGGTATCGAAGTGTAGAATTTAGAATATTTCTGCATAGTAAGGTTTGGACCCCAAAAAAGGTCATTTGATGCCTCAAAATGGATCTGGAATATTTCTGACTATTTTTTGGACCCAAATTTCAAAATTTGGGCCAGTCGTCGAAATGGCCCTACAAGTTGATTCCTCCAATTTTTCCACCCAAAAAGTAGTGAGATAGATGAAAAATAATATAATCATCCAATATGAATCATACTTCCCCATTTAGGGAGAATTTTGGTCCCCAAAATATTTACTGAATGAGGTGAGGAACAAGGATGATTTTAAGGATGGAAAATTATTTTAAAATGTAGAAACCTTGGCGAATCTTAGTAATCCTTCATATGCCAACTATAAATGTTTGGCGATATTTTTGTAAAAATATTCAAATTTCTAAGGATTCTATATAGTTTGTATAAAATTTTGGCGATTTTTAAGGTAAAATAATTTTATCCTATAGAATTTGGGCAAATCATTTTTAAAATAACAAATCTTTTTTTTGCAAAAACCATGGAAAATTAGCCCATGAGCGAAATTTAGCCCCTAAAATCATCCATGGTGAGGAAATTTTTCCTCTACCTTCTCCCTGGAGTACCATTTTGCTTTACCTGGAAGTTGTCCTTTCAACCCAATCTTACAAAGGTCATGCTTGATGCAGATTATTTTTGGAACGAAATAAAAGAAGAGATATTACAAAGAAGTGCACATAAATATTACCAGAAACAGAGAAATACAATAATACATGATTTCTATTAATGAAATAAATGTACAAAGACTATAAAAATATATAGTGAAAGACTCACTAGAATGGTGGCGGATTATCTCTGAGAAGAGATGTGACAGCTACACTCATTCAAAATAATATGAGTACATCGAGGCTCTGAAGGCATTTTTATAATAAACATGAATTCCAAAACCATACACATCGAAAAACCTAACCCTAGGAGATGAAGCACCAAAAGTCATGTGGGCTCCGTTGGGGTAAGTTAGTACATCAACTTCTCGGGGTAGTAAATTTTGCATACAATCTCCATTTTAGGTGTGTGATAGCCCATTGAAAATCATTTTTTGACGATTACACATTATTCCATCAAAATCTGACTCCATCTACATTTTGACTATAGTAATCCAAGAAAACATTGTTTAGGGCCCCAAAACAGCCCTGGAAGTACATAAAGATGTACTGACATGAAAAATTCCAAAATAAGTCAGTTGGAGTAGGTGGGAAGCCACCATTATCCACATGGATGTTGTGTAGGGCTTCAAGACAACCCCAGAAGCACAAAACCCACAATTACAAGGAAATGTCCCCATTACAGAGAAACGTGTTGAACTGAAAACTGTCAAGATGAGCCAATTGGAATTTGCAACAGGTGGGTGGCCACCAATATCCACCTATATCATTCCTCCCCCATTAGGAAGCAATGGTATCCATTGTGTTTATTGCTCGAGGAAGAGGGGAAATAATTTGTTGAATCTGAATCTTGGTGCATTGTGTGCCTTACTGGAGATTTTGTGTTGCTTGGTTTGTGGAAGGATGTCACAAACCTGTTGTTGGCGGGTTTGAATCTATTCCACCAACCTATTATCTTTGGGTGTAAAGACCCCAATCGTATGACTACAAGTGAAGAAGAAACTGGAATTTTTTTCTTTTCTTTTTAGAGCAGGAAGGCAATGACGACAACAGTTAAACCACACAACCTAATGACTAACTCCACACACGTAGATCAAGAAACAAACAACTATGACTCCACGCACTAGCACAACGAGAAATTGGGCGAAACATGTGTAAATCAATATATAGAAACCACTACCCGACCGACAAAAACATGACAATGCCTACAACCTAAAGGATAAAATCCACAATCCTGACACAACGGCCTCGACGACTAGTAACTAAAACCTCTATGGCACGCAAAACCAAACACAAGAAAGCATTACAACCCAAGAACCAACAACAAACTTACAACGATCAACAACACCCACAACAGAAAGCACAGACTCCGGCCAAGTTATCATTTGCCTCTATCCAATAGGGTGCATCATGATCCCCTCATCAAGAATCATGTTGTCCCCAGGTGATAGGTGTGATGATAACCCTGGCGCAACATAACCTATCTGGACCAAGGACTCAAGATAAATCCAATGAGACAGGAGCCAAAATAACTAATAAGAAGACTATGTCTATGCCCTCAAGAAATAGGTCGACAAGACACGAGATGATGTTATTCAAATAAAAATTGTGCAAACTATTACACAACTTCGTCAACAATCAAAACCATTATCTATTAAGCCAGATTCCTAAGTGCGAAGGAGTGAATTATTATCAAGTTACTTGGTTCATAAATGTTATCATAAGGTAAATTAAAACAAGCGCTTAACAAAATCAATAAGCTAACTAACAATTACCTACTGACCATTAATAAGTGGACTATTGATCTCTATTGCTTATAAAATAATCGACTTCACGGTCTAAATTAACAAGTCTAAATTAATCAAAATTAAAACTGTATATAATCGATGTCACACTAACAGAGCTAGTCTGAATGCATTGCTAGCATGCAATTAACACTATTCACAATTCTAATTACCCATGTTGACCAGTCTAAATTAATCACTTAAACAATCTTAACAGGTCTAAATAAACAACATTAACAATATATAATAACATTGACAATATCAACAAGATTAACAATATTGACAAGTCCAAATTTCATCGATGGCATGTCATTAACAATATCAACAATATATATTAATCGTTGTTCACTAAAACACCACTGTTGTCTAATCAATGCATGAATCGCTGACATTATAAATCGTTTTCATTTAAATATAAGTTGATGTCCTTTCAAATTGAATAATTATAATGAAATCACTATCTATGGACGCAGATAGGATCTATGTAATAAATGTGATATCTAACAATTTATAAAATAAAATCACCATCTATATGCTCTATAAAAGGAGGTGCTATCTACGTCAATTGCAGTCTGCAATCAATTGATGTCTGCATACGATTGGATGTCTATATAATCAATGCCATAAAATTAACAGAAGGAGAAAATTATAGACATCATAATAA
The DNA here is from genome assembly GCA_009831015.1 of Picea engelmannii. NCBI lineage: Eukaryota > Viridiplantae > Streptophyta > Pinopsida > Pinales > Pinaceae > Picea > Picea engelmannii. Next base: position 159,026 of record ML827510.1, on the reverse strand, counting down.
TATGTTGTGAGGTATCGCTATGTAAATAAAACTGCAGGATTAATGTTGTCAAGATTATAAGGCATGTTGTTTTTCAATATGGTAATCGGTGTCATCAAATGAAGTGTTGTCTATCCAGTATAAAATTGTTGTCGAACATTTATAAAAACGTGCAGTCTATTAAATAAAATTGTTGTCGGTTATATATAGGCATTGTTCATCACATCAACATTAATATATCTATAAGCACAAGAAAAATCGTATTGATAATTGTGTTGGCCCATTCACGATGTCTTTCCAATTTACATATTAAATTCACAGTATCTCTGAGTATAATAAATTTATTACCAGGGGAGATATAAATCACTGACCCGCTTTAAGATGCTTTCAAAGTCATAAAACGCAGTCCAGGGCATATGTAACAGGCAGAGTGCATAATGGTAAAGATGGCACAGTAGAAATGAATTCGCAGGGTGGCTAAAGGCTAAGAAAGGTGGATCGTTGCCTAGCACACAGTGAACACGTAGGCATAAAGTAAAAAAAAAAGGGGATTTGTTGTTGATCAGGTGAAAAAAATGCAGCATTCCAGGTAAAGGAAATCGATGTGGTTTACCATGGAGAATGCCCCCCCCCAAAAAAAACACACGAAATTCCCAATCATTGAAGCGTTGGGTTTAACACAAAATCATGATAAAAAAAGGGGGTGAAATCGTAGTCACGCAATGAATGAAAATTCACAGTCAAATAAATGTGTAACATAGCTGAGGAAGGCATGTTGTCAAATTCATTGTGATATACAATTCATGGTGGAATAAAATGTTGATATATAAAGTCAATATTGCAGCGATATAAAAACGCAGTGATACAAATTCGTAGTGACAAAAATGCAGATATATAAAAACCGTGCATGATGCCAAAACCGTGGATCAGAAATTGTGCAATGTGGCAATAAAATCATGGATTGATAACCGTGTAGAGGGCGTTTACTGTTTACAAATAGCTAGGTGTTATCATCAAGCTCGATGGGTTTCATTCAAGAAAAAAAAAATGTTAAGTTTTATTATAAGATATCGCAGTCAATAAAAGGAAAAAAAATGATGTCATGAAGACTCAATCTCAGTCATAATGCAAGGAAAAATAAGTTGTCCATTACCAAGTTTAAAATGTATAAACGATAGCTGATTAATAAATAAATATCTCTGCACAATGAAGGGTAAATTTGAGTTATAAAATGTATAAATAAAGGTAAATTCGCGGGGTAGATTCGCCATCCAAATAATCAATCATAGAGCATAATTTTGTGGTTGAAAGCTTGCAAGGAGCCACGGATTCGTAGTGTTTACGTATCCTAATCACAGAGTAAAAAAGGGAGTTGTGGTGCAATTTAAAATTCAATCGTTGTGTGTAAGATGTCAAGGAGAGTGGTTTGAATGCTAGGTAAATGTGGGTGAAAATGCAGAGAGAAAAGATAAAAAAATACGCAGAGGTATTCAATCGCAAGAAGGCACAAGACAATCCATCAACCAGGAACAATCAATAGGGGTAGATAGCTGGGAAAAAACATCCTTCACTCATCATCCATGCACAAAAAAGCAAGGCATTAGAATCTATAGGTCTCTATGCACCAAAGTGACGACCGTCGATTCGTCTCTTGGCTAACTGCTCAAATGTGGATTGATGATCTAGGGATGAGGACGAATGATAAAGCACAATCCTTTCATAATAATCAATAAAACAAAGAAAAACAGTCATAGCAATCAGGGATCGAGTTGCCAAGGAAATCAATTCAAATGTAGCGAGCGTAAAGCTATGATGACCTTAAGTTCTTGATTAAAAACACTGACTAAAACACATTTCATTACACAATAGAAGTATAGTAAGGAAAACACAAGAACAAAATTAATCAACCATTCAAAATAACGCTTGTGTATTGTATCCCAAGGCGACTTCTCTGACTCGTTGTCCTGTGCATGCTTCATCCAGCTCCCGCTTGCCGACCGATGTGACTTCATTGGTACCTCCCAACCAACACTAGGGGTACTCTTCTTCCCCTTGAGCCCCCCGAGCTTCAAACAGGCCATGCACACTAAACGATGGAACATCTAGCACCTAGCTTGCCTTGCAAGGTCGAGTTACCACTCGTTACCTGAGTTGGGTATCCCAACTCCCACAAGATAAGTCAATCAAGACAAAAGATATGCAACGTAATGTTATGCATGAAGAAGAGATCCATACTCCTCCTCCTCCATCCTTTTTATAGAGGTTCTAAGTGATTTCTTTCCCAAATTCCCATTTAATTTATTTTTCATTAATTTAATTCAGAAAAAACCTCCCCTGTACACATGTCACCCATCCCCCTAGCTGCACCAAAAATTAATTTCATTAATTATTTAATTACTCCTATTTCCATCACCCACCTAAAATCATTCCTAAAATCACTCCTTGGTGTCCCCATATTCCCTTACATTTTAAATGACTCGCACCCTTACTAAATTCATAGTTGAGTTCAATTTAGAAAGTTCTTAAAGGAAAGATTCCTTACTAAGTTAGTCATTCTTCTTTTTCCTTGTGTTTCCCTTTTTATTTATGTTTCCCCCTTTCCCCTTAGTTTCCTATTTATTTTAAGCTTCCCTCTTTTCCCTTCTTAACTAAAACTCAATTTAGCAAGCGTAGAAAAAACAATAATTTCCCCTTCTTTTTTTTTTAATTTAATCCCCCAAACTAATTTTATTTTAATAAATTAATTGAATTTCTTACCCCCTTCTCGTCCCATGTATAATGATGATGATTATTATTATTTTTTACCACAAGCATCACTTAGACCTAGATTTTAATTTCCTAGGCTAGGCGACATTCTTATTAGGGAATTTGTTTTTAAATCTTTCTTATCACATCATTCGTTCTAAGGCCATCTAGGTTTATTCACTTATTAGTAAACAACGTGACGTACCCTTCAAGACGCACTAGGTTCTCCAAGAGTGCCACTCGTCTCATTTCATTTCCCTTGCACGACATTCCCTTCAGGATGCACTACGTGCTCCAAGGGTGCCACTCGCCTCTTTCTGTTTTACTTGCGCGACATGCCCTTTAGGACGCACTATGTGCTCCAAGGGTTCCACTCGCCTCTTTCCATTTTTCTTCTACGACATACCCTTCAGGACGCACTACGTGCTCCAAGGGTGCCACTTGCCTCTTGACTGACTTGGTAGACATCAAAAACCTCTGGATTCAATACTCTTCCAGGTGATCTTGTGGGAGACTAAGGGATTATAAGGAATACGGCCCCTGCCTTATTGCGTGCCCCTTAGAATCATCATGAGCGACTGTCACAGTCTTCCCTCATGGAATCGTTGGTCTTCTCGAACTAGCTAATCGTTAACCTACAGTTCAAGCCACAACAGGAGTGCTAGTAGGTTGTGGTGGGGTTGTTGTCCACACATCTTCCTCAATGTCTCTGCTTGTCGTGCGTGACCCTTCTACTCCACATGTGATTTTGGTCGGCAAGCTATCGTTAGCCTGCATCATCAATGAGTCATGTCAGAAAGAAAATCAATCATCATAACATCTAATAAGATGTGCATATGTCATATCAACAACAATCAAACCCCAATAGTCCACTCCCTGACTCAATTTGGAGTCCAAGGGGTTTCATCGATGCCTCTGCATCCTCGAGGTCCAAAGTCCTACACACTCAGGAGAACCCAGTCAATAGCACTTGTCTATGTAAATTCACAAAATAACATATAATCACATTCATAATGCCTCATAATCATAATCAAATGACCAATAGTACAATAATCCGGATCACTTGCAAGCAAGTGTCATCAAAGAATAAGTTCATTCAGTGCGCGCAAGAGCGAGATGTTACATACACCCCCGTCTTGGTCTAAACTTCATCCCAAAGTTTCAGAGTATATAAGTGCCAAAATAATGTGTATCACAGTATCATAAGTCTATCTATAAAAAAAAAAATGGAAACTATTGGCACATATCATATGCGTCCTCCCAGGTCGTCGAGTGTGGGCTATAGTTGTCCCACTGGACCTTAACATGATCTATTGTTCGACGTCGTAGCTTTCAAATGTGATGATCTAGGATGTGGATCGGATCATCCGTGAGTTCCCCCTCGTCCGATACCTACAATGAACTCATGTCAATAACATGTGTAGGATCACTAATATAATGTCTCAAAACATATACGTGAAAACATCGTGCATATGCCTCAAAGAATCAGGCAAGGATAGTCGATAGGCCACGGGCCCCTTCCTCTCCACAATCTCGAAAGGTCCCACAAACCTAGGAGAGAGTTTATCTCCCTTTCCAAACTTGATCGAGCTCTTATGTGGTTTTACCTGCAAGAAGACTCGATCGCCAACTTCGTAACTACGGTCGACATGGCACGCATCAACATAACTCTTCTAGCGATCCTACGCTTCTTTGATCCTTTGTATTATTGTTTTCATTTGATATTCCATTTCTTGGATCGCTTCTGGTCCCATCATGACCCTATCCTCAAGCCGATCCCAACTCAAAGGAATCCGACATGGTCGTCCATAAATAAACTCAAAAGGTGCCATCTTAATGGTGCTTTGGTAACTGTTGTTATAAGCGAATTCTACCAGTAGCAATAATTCTTCCCAATGCTTCTATTGTTCCATCACGTACATGTGCAAGATGTCTTACAAGACTTGGTTTTTTTGTTCAGTCTACCTGTTTGTCTCAAGGTGATACACAGTACTAAAGTTAAGTTGGGTTCCCAAGGCATCTTGGAAACTAGTCCAAAATCGTCCAGTAAACACCGATCCTCAATCAAATATAATCCTCTTAGGCACACCATGCAGCCTCACAATATCACTGATGAAAACTCTAGCTATGTCGGGTGCCTGATACATCGTATGCACAAGAATAAAATGAACACTTTTCGTCAGAGTGTCGACTACCACAAAAATCGAGTCGTGTCTCATTGTTGTCAGTGGCAATCCAACAATGAAATCCATCGAAATGACCTCCCATTTCGATTCCAGAATAGCATGAGGCTATAGTAATCCTGCTGGATGTCTATGTTTAGCCTTCATCTGCTGACATTCTAGACATCTGGCCACATAGTTAACTATGTTTTCCTTCATTCCTTTCTAGAATAATAAGGGTTTAAGGTCCGCCCTCATCTTCGTGACTCCTGGGTGATCCATGTACACTGCTATGTGAGCCTCGTTTAGGATCAAACTCCTCAACACGTCATTCGGTGGTACGTAAATTCGATTTTTAAACCTCAATAGTCCATTGTCATCCAACGTAAATCCTTCAAATCTTGGTACCATCATTGTGTTTTGTCTAATTAAATCCTTGACCTCTTTGTACCAGTCATCATCGCACTGTAAAGTTAGAATATTTTCACATAGATTCATCTGAAGAGGTAACATCGAAAATATGTGTGGTCTCTGACTCAATGCATTTGCCACTCGATTCGTTGTTCCTTTTATTTAAGTAATCTCAAAATCATACTCGCTAAGCAATTCCAACCAACATCGTTGTCGCGCATTCAGGTCGCTTTGTGTAAAGATGTGTTGTAGCCCACTGTGGCCCATTTTTAATTCAAAATTTCATCCAATAAGGTAGTGTCTCCAAACTCTCAAGGCATACACAATGGATAACAACTCCAAATCGTGCATCATGTAGTTCTCCTCGTGCCTTCTCAATTTCCTTGAGATGTAAGCGATCACTCGATATTCTTGCATCAAGACTCTGCCTAAGCCTTCCTTGGACACGTCAGTGCATACCAAAAGGTTCACGTCCATGTCAAGGACCTTTAGTATCGATGTTGTTTTCAACAGCTCCTTGAGCCTCCAAAATTCATCCGCGCATTTCTCGATCCAAACAAACCTCTTGTTCTTCTTCTACAATTCCGTGATCAGATTTGCTATCTTTGAAAATCCCTCGACGAATCGTCGATATTATCCTACTAAACCCATGAAGCTACGCACTTCTGGGACATTTGTCAGTGCAGGCCATTCCATAATATCATCGACCTTTTTTGGATCCATGGTGATACCTTCATCGGAGATGACATGCCCTAAGTATTGAATCTTTGATTGATAAAATGAGCATTTAGACAATTTCCCATACAATTTGTTCTCTCACAAACACTGTAGTACCAAGCGCAAGTGCTCTTTATGCTCCTCCATCCTCTGAGAGTAAATCAAAATATCGTCAATGAATACTTGGATGAACTTGTCCAAGTACTCACAGAACACCCCGTTCATCAAACTCATAAATACCCCTGGGGCATTTTTCAGTCCAAATGGTAAAAAAGTAAACTCGTAATACCTGAACCTCATCTTAAAGGAGGTCTTAGGGACGTCATCCTCCTTGATCTATAGCTGGTGATACCCTGATCTCAAGTTGATATTTGAAAACACAGTTGCACCCTTCATCTGATCAAATAGATCATCAATCTTTGGAAACGGTTATTGATTCTTGATCGTTGCCTTGTTCAATTGACAGTAGTCAATGAAGATTCTCCACGACCCATCCTTATTTCATATGAAAATAACATTCACACCGCACAGTGACACATTAGGACATATCAATCCCAGGTCCAACAACTCCTTTAGTTGCATTCTCAACTCCTGTAACTACGGGGTCAACATACGATAAGGTGTTCTCTCTATTGGTTCAATCCCCAGTTTTAGGTCTATGGTAAATTCCAATTCCCTATCTGGAGGCATCCCAGGTAAATCCTTCAGGAAGACATCCGTAAACTCTCTCACCACAGGAAGGTGTTATAGACCTTCCTCTACTCCCTTCTCGTTTAACGCAAGGATCGCATAAAGCTTACATCCCTTGCGCATGCTCTTCCGTAGCTGTAAGGAAGAGATGAACCTCATGGAAACTCCCTGGTTTCATCCTACAATCACGCGTCTCTGTCCCTCATCATCGACCAAGATCAACCATTTCATATTACAGTTGAGTATCGCCTCATGCGATTCCAACTAGTCCATATTGATCACAATGTCATAATATCCTAAGATTGTGACGTATAGGTTGGACCTGGTGAAAAACTCTCCCAGGTTAAGCATACAACCCATAACCTTCCCTCCAACCTTTGGTTTGGCTCCCGATGCAATATACACCAAAAATCCACGCAATATTTTGAGGGTCTTAAGGTGCGACCAATCTTGCATAGCTTCAATATTTTTCGGGTCCACCCTGACGCCATCCTTGCCCATGAGATGACCCAAGTATTCTACTTCGGATGCACCAAAAGCACATTTGGACTGTTTCAGGAAAAGATGGTGCTGAGCGAGTAGGTTGAGAACTTGATCCACATGAGTCAGATGGTCTTTCCATGTCTTGCTATATATGAGGATATCATCAAAGAAAACTAAGACAAAATGACGAAGAAAAGGGCAGAAGACATGGTTCATGAGGCTCTGAAAGGTGGAGGGGGAGTTACACAACCCAAAGGGCATGACCAAAAACTTGTAGTGGCCCTCATGAGTGCAAAAGGCTGTCTTAGGAATGTCAGACTCTTTCATACGGATCTGGTGATAGCCCGAGCAAAGATCAAGTTTGGTGAAGAATTGGGCACCACTCAGTTCATCCAGGAGGTCATCAATGATCGGGATGGGAAATTTGTCTTTGATGGTGAGTTTA
>ML827510.1:118997-131344 GCA_009831015.1 Picea engelmannii | reverse complement strand
AGAAAAAAGAATGGGGAAATCAGACTTTGTGTCGATTTCCGAAATTTGAACAGAAGCTCAAAAAATGATAATTATCCTTTACCCAAGATGGAGCACATATTACAGAAGGTGAAAGGAGAATCCAAGATGTCTATGGTTGATGGATTATCTAGATACAATCAGGTATCTATTTTTCCATAGGACAGGGAGAAGACGACCTTCACCACTCCCTGGGGGACATTTATGTACGCCAAGATGCCCTTTGGTTTGATGAATGCAGGGGCAACTTTTCAGCAAGCTAAGGACATAGCATTTATTGGAGAAAAGGATAAGTTTGTTGTTATCTATTTGGACAACATAACTATGTATTCTCAATCTGATAAGGAACACTATGATCATTTAAGAAAGGTTTTCTTGAAATGCAGAAAATTTGGCCTCTCTTTGAATCCAAAAAAATCATTGTTTGCCATGAAGGAAGGAAAATTGTTGGGGCATATTGTGTTAGCTAAAGGAGTAAGGATTGATTCTAGCAGGGTTGAGGCTATACAAACTTTTTCACTCCCTAGATCTAAAAAAGAGGTACAATCTTTTCTGGGAAAAATCAACTTTTTGAGAAGATTTGTGTCAAATTTTGTTGAGTTAGTTAAGTATATCACAGCCATGTTGAGGAAGGATAATGAAATCAAATGGAATGTTGAGGCCTATGATTCTTTTAATCAAATAAAGAAATCCTTGATAGAATCCCCAGTTCTTGTCAGCCCCGACTACTCCAAGGACTTTCTTATTTTTTATTTTGCCTCTTTTGATACAGTAGCAGTAGTCCTATTGCAAAAGAACGTTGAAGGCTTAGAAAAACCCATTGCCTTTTTTAGTAGGGCATTGAGAGATGTTGAACTAAAGTATGACCTCATGGATAAGCAAGCCTATGCATTGGTTAAATCTCTTAATTCCTTCAAGTTTTATGTGTTGCATTCAAGAGTTATTGCTTATGTTCCTTCAGCTGTTGTAAAAGAAATTCGTATTCAGCCTAATATTGATCGAAAACGCAGCAAATGGATTGTTGAAATCCTTGAATTTGATTTAGAAATTAGGCCTACCAAATTGGTTAAAGGTCAGGGTTTAGCCAAGTTGTTGGCTTAATCAAATTGCTTAGCGTTGGGGGTAAATTTCATTAGCTCATGTGTAGAAAAGAAGCAGGCTTAATTAAATGACAAAGGTATTCAAATCCTCCCTGCATTGGTAGATTGCAGTTGGTACAAGGACATTATATTTTTCTTGCAGAATTTATAACCTCCAAGTGGTATGGAAAAGAACAAGGTGAGAGCATTAAAACTCAAATCAATAAAGTATTTATTGGTTGATCAAATTTTGTATTGGAAGGATCCATTGGGAGTGCTGCTGAGATGACTAGACCCGCAAGAAGCCCAAAAGATTATGTCTGATTTTCATGATAATTTGTGTGGGGGGCATCATTTTTGGAGGATCGCTGCCTACAAGATTCTCAGGGCCAAGTATTTCTAGCCTATTCTATTCACGGATGTTTGTGCTAAGATCAGAGCATGTGATAAGTGTCAGAAATTTTCTGGAAAGTAGTAGCTTATGTCTTTTCCATTAAATCTCATAACAGCTTCGGGACCTTTTCAACAGTGGGGCCTAGATTTTATCGACGAAATTCATCCCGCTTCCAGTGGCCAACATAGATGGATATTGACTTCCATAGATTACTTCACTAAGTGGATAGAAGCTATTCCTACCAGGAATGCTTCCCAAAAAGTGATCATTGGTTTCCTTGAAGACATTATGGCGAGGTTTGGCTGCCCAAACAGAATTGTCACTAACGATGCTGCATCTTTCAAGGCTGAACCATTGATTCATTTCTGTGAACAGTTTGGAATCACATTGATTCACTCTACCCCTTATTATCCGCAGGGAAACAGGCTTGCAGAATCCTCGAACAAAATCATTATAAAGATTATTAAAAAGCTACTAGAGGATAACAAAAAGGCATGGGATTCGAAACTCAAATTTTCTCTATTTTCTGACAAAGTGACAATGAAAAGATCCTTGGGACTTTCCCCTTTCTAGTTGGTATATGGAGTTGAGGCAGTTTTTCCTTCTCAACTTGCATTACCTGTGGAAAACTTCTTCCAGGATTACCAAGGGGATCCATATCATATGATCAGGAGGATTCAGCAGTTGGTTGAGGTGCAACAGACTCGGGAACAGCTTGTAGACAAGGCATATGACCATCAACTGAAGATCAAGCAGGCATTTGACAAGAAGGTGAACAAAGAGGATTTTCAATTGGGCGATCTGGTGCTCAAGTGGGATGCACCGAGACAAGATAAAGGTAAGCACAGTAAATTTGAAGCTTTATTGGTTGGCGCTTTCAAAATCTTGGAGGTATTCTCTAATAAAACCTTCAAGATGCAGAATATGGAAGATGAAGAGGTTTTTGGTGGCCCTATCAATGGGAATTTCCTAAAAAAGTACTTTTCTTGAGCCTTGAATGGATCTTCATGTCATTGTAAATATCATTTTCTTTTTATTTTTTTTGTTCCAATAACTGACCCCATAGCCCTAGGATAAGGCACTAAATCTACTCATTCTTGGCAGCCCGCGGGGGACATGCCATCCCTTGTGGAGTCAATGTTATCACACTAAGTTTCCTTGGGTCTTTAGTTTGATTAATACTTTTTTAAGCCTTAGATTTTAATTTTTTGAGTCTCATCCTCTTAAAGTTTGATGTTAGGTTCATCTTAGAAGATAAGTTTTGAGTCATAGTTCTTGTTTGGTCCTCAATTTGGTTTATGGTTCTAGAACCTCTTTAACTCATGACTCATTTTTGGTCCTCATCATGACTTGTCCCTAAATCGACCCCTCCCATTGCTAAACTGATGTGACTCCTCTTTCTCTTCACTCATGACCTAGTAAGCATGACCCGTTGTACTCGCTTACCTGTCCAATCATTTTTTGATTTGGAAGCACTGCCTACTCATCAAGAAGTTCTGTAGCACCTATCACGTTTATTATCCATCCAATCCAAGTCATGATTTCCATGACTCAGACCGTGTCCCTTGTTTTCAGTGCCAAAATTTGATTAATGTGCTTTCAAAAGATCTTTCATTTATGATCCTTGGTAACGGTTTCTTAATTTTGAAAAGTTTAACAGTGTTGCACTGCATAAGTTTACCAATTCTGATCAAGCGACTGCATGTTAAATAAATATAATGTTGTGAGAGATTCCAGGGCCGAAGTTTCCTCAATTTCATCCCATGATCACACTGAATATCTCAACATGTGTCGACTTTATAGGTATCCTGTGCAGCCTCCTTTTCATATTAATTTTCTCAGGAAATTTGTGCTCAGGTTTTCAATTTGTTAAGCCTGTTGGGTAGTAAGGAAGCCATATTTCCATACCTGAAAACATCCTTGCCCATGTCCATGGTCTGATTACTGTCATTTTCTTTAACCATTGAAGTTGCAGGCCTGTAATAGCTTATCCTATGTGTATGTGTTGCACTACCCAGAGGTGGTGCTCAAACCCTCTCTGTTTTCCTTGCTCCCTTTCATCCTGTACAAAGAGCTATTCTGGATTACCCCTTCATAGTCTACGCTCTAAAAATCATGTACAAGTCTAAAGGTCTATTTCCCATAGTCAAGCTCACCTTTCTAAGCACTGTCAATTTTAAGGGTCATCTTTGTACATTTGAAACCTGAATTGAAGCTTTCTAGTCATTAGCATCACGTAAGCCTCCCAAGAACCCTCATTTTTTAGTCATGGAGACCCCTTAGTCGAAGAAAGCACACAAATGTGGCAAGATAGTTAGGACAGAACCTGTGGACATGCGCCTTTTTGACACAGATCCCATGGCAAGGGAGATATTTCAAAGAGAAAGATGCCTCTCTTTCTACCAGAACATGCAGAGAGGCCATCCAAAGGTATAAAAATAGTTTGCATTAAATTTTGATGGCAAGAAAACCAGAGTTGGGGATTTGGAATTTGAGGTAACTAAAACCTCCATCCCAACTGCAACAAGGATTCCCATTTCAGGTGAAAAGTGGTTCAAGGCCATGGTTTTGAGTTCACCCTTTGTTAAATATCTCTTCAAGCCTGAATATCGAGCCAATGAGTTGTCTAAGAGCATGCCAAGGAATCAACTGATCGAACAGTTTGATAGAATTTTGAAGATCATACAGATATATTTTACTTGTGAAGGGAGATTTAACACCTTGTTTCATTACCACATAAGGTTGTTGTTACATTTTACCGGTAAGATTGAGATGAATGTTCCTTATTACCTGTTGAGAAGTATAGGTAAAATGCCAGATAGGGTGCAAGCCAAATCTAAGGATGTGGATTCTAGCCTTTTCCACTTTGGATTGATCAGAATGTTAGTCTCTGAAGAGTTGGGAAAGAAAGAGATTTCATGGGAGAATTTTGCGGTTACTTCTCACTTCAAGATGGACCCATCACCTACTCCCCAATCACATATTGTAGTTCCTTCAACATCCACCAGTACTAAAGCAGGTATCAACAAGAAGAGAAAGGGCAGAGCCTCTATTTCATAAATCAGCAAGCAGGTCATGGAAGTTGAGGAGGAGACTTGTCCTTATCCACATAGATATTTCTCACCCCCACCTCCACCAGGGTTAGAAGATGTGCCTTCCTCTACCAATTTGACATCTAAGAGAGGAAATAAGCTTCTCTTTCCCTCTTCTCCTCCAGTAGTCGAAATCAAGGGTAAAAGACCTTTCACTAGGTCATCAATTCCTAAGGAGGTTTTCAAAGAGTAGTCTTTACCAGAAACCCCTATGCATAATGAGAAAGGAAAAAGAATTGAAAATCTTGTGGAGGAGAAATCAGAAACCCCTATTCAAAGGAAGAAGGGTAAAGGTACCAAAAGACCTTTGGAGAGGAAATATGAAGCCTTTGTGAAATATTTTGAAGAGCCTATGAAGAACAAAGGAGAAGTTGTTGTGCAAGAGAAGAATCATAAAGGAAAGGGTTTTGAGAAGGCTGAAGAAACACACAAGAAAATTCTTGTACAAAGGGAAGAAGAGGATGATAAGAAGCCTGCTGAGACTGTGCATGTCTCTGCTCCCCCTCATGATCAGACCTTCAAGAGACTTATTAGACAACTTAAGGATTCAAGAAAAGAAGTGGCTAAATTGAAAAAGGAAGCCATGTCTAAAAGAGTCAAGATGACAGAGCTTATGGATGGCTACATTCATACCCTTGACTTGGCAAGATTTGCAGCAAGGAGGACTCAACCCCTACATAGACAACTCCAAAAACTCTACAGGCAGAACGGAGTTTTCCAGGCTCAGAGCAGGAAGCTAAAGTCAGAACTGAAGCATTTCCAAGATGAGGTAGCCCAAAGGAATTTACAAGTGTTGGTTGACGTTGTCATTGAAGATGACAAACCAGCAGCTAAGGAGAGCACAACTACATTGAAGAAGCCTGCCAGTGCTAAGAAGAAGAAGTTTGTTAAGTCAATTGAAGATACTCTTTCTACTAGAAAGAGTGTGAGGCTAAGTGTCAAGATGACAAAATAGTCGGTAAGGGGTAAGCTCCATTTTTGGGGATTGTTCCTTTTTGGGAGGGTTAACTAATATGAAAATACTATCTTTGCCATCTATACAGGCTTATAGGTGTTTAGCTATATGGATTTTGAGTTTTTGCTAAGTGTTAGATTCACTCAGTGGTAAAAGCACTACCTATGGCATAGTCAAGGCACCTAAGTAAAATGGTTTTGTCATCATGGAAGGACACAATCTGCTCTGCACTTGTTCAAGATTCAAAGACGTTGTGTTTTGGAATTACTACCCAAACCTGTATGCAAACGCAGTGTAAGTGGCACTGCGTAATATTCCATAGAGCACAAAATTGGTATACGGGTGCAACACAACAGTGCTACCTACAGGCGCTACATAATATTTGGCAGGGAGCAGGTTTACACACAGGCACAACACAGGGGCGCTACCTACATGTGCTACCTTATATTTCAATAGAGGATAAATAATGGCGCATATATACAACATAGGGGCACTACCTTCTCTCCTTGTTTCATTTTAGGGTGTGCTATCCAGAGTTGCTACTCAAGGAATTTTCCAGCAAAGACTAAGAATCTAGGAGGACTAGGACAACAACATTGGATAAGTTGATGATGGAGAAAGTTACAGAAGTAGCAGCTGGCACGCTGAGGATAACTACAGGCTCCAAAAGGACACATGGAAAAATAGGAGCTGAGCAGAAAAAGAGGATCAAATCAGTTAGAAGCATGACTGGATTAGTCACCAACATTTTCTTGTTTTATAGGATAGGTTGTTTTCTTAGTTGTTAGAAAAAATATATGTTTAAGAGATTTTCAAGGGAAGGAGGCCAACTTGTACCTCCAGCCGTTGCCTCCCTTTTTGTTATAAATAGATAGATCGATTCCTTTAGTAGGTTCGGATGGTTGAGCAAGGCTCCCTTTATTTTTGTAATATTTTGATGAAGTGACTATGATCTAGTGATGTACTGGACTTAAGAATTTTTGGCTAATAGAAATCAGATTCCTTTCTAGTCTATTTCCTTCAGTTTCTAAATGCTCATGCTTTGAAGGATTCACATGAATTATTGTGGTGATGTGATGGTGGATGTTTGATCATTATATTATCATGATGTTTATTTAGTTTTCTTAGTTTCTGATGCCAAGAAGATCTTGTGATTAGAAACTTTCTTCCTTAGACTTTTGTAGACCTGATGTTTGTAGCAGTCCCTACATTCCTCTCACTTAAGTCTTCCCTCTATTCATACTTACTCCCAAACTACTGGTAGAATTTAGCCAAGACCTTAATTGTTGGTGCATGGTAGCCATGTTGTCTGAGTTAGAACATTACCATTTGATTCCTTTTCCATTTGATCCGTTAAAACACTTTATCATTCACATATAACTTGATGGGTATTGGGCTTGCCTTCCATGCAATATGAAGGTGACTCCTAGTGCTAACATGCAGAACCCACAATTTCAAGGAAATGTCCCCATTACAGAGAAACGTTTTAAACTGAAAATTTTAAAGATGAGCCAATTGGAATTTGGAACAGGTGGGTGGCCACCAATATCCACCTAGATCAATGCTACCCCTGCTTTTAGTTCTAGACCGCTTCTGCAAAACTATGTCTTCTTCCAACTCTACCTATGCATCTAGTGCTAAATCCTCTATGGACGGTAGGACCTACTCCTCCTCTTGATCCAACATGGAGGACTCATAGAGTTTGAGATTCTCCACATTCACTACTGAGTAAATGTGCATGTATGGGTGTAGACTGAGTCTATAGAAATTATCTCCCACCTTTTATAATACCTCAAAAGTACCATATCGTAGAGCCTTGATATTCTTACCAAGACCCTATTGTCTTTCATTATTCAATTGTAACCATACTATCTCTCCCACTTTAAATGTTTTATTTGTTTTGTGTTGTTCATGTATAGCCTTGTACTTTTCCTGTGACTTCTTCGGTGTCTCTTATACTTGCAAATGGCTATGCCCGATCTTCTCAACAAATTTTTCTTCCTTTAGTGCATCTCTTGTGAAGTCCTCCCTTGTTGCTCCTTGTTTTCCATATACAACATCTAAGGGTGAAGGTGGAAAATATCCAAAGCAAGTTTCAAAATGGAACTTACCAGTAGAAGTGTAAACTACTCTGTTATAAGAGTGTTGTATATAGATCAAATTTGTATCCCAGGTATTAATATGCTTTTGATTGTAACCCCTCAAAAGATACAAAAAATTAATTTTGACTAATTATGTCTGCCCATCTATCTGTGGATGGAATTTTGTAGACCTCTTCAACTTAGTGTCCATCTTCTCCCATAACTTAGTCCAAAATTCATTGAGACATCTAGTATCCCTATCTGAGATGATGCTCCTTGGTATCTCAAAGTGAACCCGGACCTATTCAAAGAACTTATTTGTTGCTTATTTTCTAGTGATAGTATTTTTACAAGGCATGAGAATGCACATTTTGTTGAACCTATCAACTACCAAAAATAGGTATTCATGTCCCTTCCTGGTTGTTGGTAAACCTCCCATAAAATCCATGGAAATTCTTTCCCAAGGTTGAGTGGGTACAAGTAAGGGATGGTATAGACCTTGCTTCGTGTTGTTAGTATTGTTGGTACAACAAAGTTAACATCCTCTAATATAGCATGTTACATATTCTTGCATTATGGGCCAATACACATATCTTTGTAAGTTGGAAATTGTCTTCCCAACACCAAAATGTCATGCAACCTTGGAGGTGTGAGCCTCTATGATAAGTTGTAATCATTCACCTCTAGGAACACAAAGATTTTAGAGCTTGTAGAGTAAACCATTCTAGAAATGATAGTCATCCTTACCATCACCTTCTTATATATGAATTTGGCCTTCTAGTTGTTGAAATACGTCCTTGAAGCCCTCATCTTCTATGCATGTCTCTTTGTATGCATCATGGGAAAAAGGCTCCATGTTCATTAGAGTTCCCAAAGTTGTAATCTTAGATTTGGGTGGTCATGAAAGCATGTCTTCCAACTTATTTTTTCTACCCTTATTATACTTTATGACCAAATGAAATTGTTGTAAAAACCCCATACACTTGTAATGTCTAATTTGTTGTAGCTTACTTTGGGCCTGCAAATATTGTAGTGGTTGGTGATCTATGTGGATGATGGTCTCCTTTCCCATAAGATATTGTTTCCACTTTTTGATAGCTTGTACCAAGGCATAGAGATCCTTTTTGTAGGTAGAGTAGTTGAGAATTACCCCATGAAATACTTCAGAATGATAGCAGACAAGCCTTCCTCCCTACATCAACGTTTCTCCCATGGCATACCCACTTGCATATGTCTCCACTTCAAAATGTTTCTACAAATTTGGTAGCACGAGCACTAGTGCTTGAATGATATTTATTTTAAGCTCATCAAATTCCTTATGTTGATTCTTTCCCCACATGAAACTCTTACCACTAGTTATTATGGCGTGGAGTGGTGTAGCTACCACTGAAAATGAAGCTATGAACTTCTGCAAATATTATGTTGCCCCAATAAAACTCCTAAATTTAGTGAAATTTGTAGGAATTGGCCACTTCATGATGGCCTTTGTATTTGTGGGATCTATCTTGATCTTCCCTCCACCGATCACATACACCAAACACTGTTAAGAAAACTCGCATTTCTTGAGATTTCCAAGCAGTTGGTGCTTTTTCAAAGTCTCTAACACCTGCATAAGAAGTGACATATGATCCTCCCAAGTAACACTATAAACAAGTATATCATCCAAATAGATGATAAAAAATGAATCTAGATAAGGGCATAAAACATCATTCATTAGTCTCATAAATGTAGTTGATGCATTGCATAAACTGAATGGCATAACCAACCACTCATACAAACCTTTCCTTGTCTTGAAGGCAATATTCCAGGTCTCTTCTCTTTGACTCATACCTGGTGATATCCTAATTTCAAATCCATCTTAGTGAAGTACTTGGCATGATGCAACTAATCCAATAGGTCATTGATCATTGGCAAGGGATATTGATTCTTCAATGTAATCTTGTTCAATGCCCTATAATCGATACACATTCTCCAAGTCCCATCCTTCTTGGGCACAATTATTATGGGAGACCCACAAGGTGAGGAACTTGGTTGAATTACACCCTACTCCAACAACTTATGTAATTGCTTCTTCACTTTAGTCTCTTCTAGAACAGACTGCCTATACAACCCAATATTCGACAATGGGGATTTTGGCAATAATTGTATTTTTTGTTCCACTTCCCTCTTAGGTGATATCCCTTTAGGCTCCTAGAACACTCCTCTTTATTTCTATAGAAAATCCTCCAGTTTTTGTTTCTTCTCTTTAGTACACTCCTCTAGGAATTCCTTCACTCTCATTGACTCATCATAAGACTGATTTTATCTTAAGAAAAGTAAAACATATTTCTTGGCTTGATTGGCACTTACCAATGAGATATTTGACTTTCCTTTATGCAAATTGATGATGTAGGACTTCCCATACTTGATCAGTCGGTATTGGTTGTCTCTCCGCATGAATATTTTATCCCTCATATATACATGTAATGGCTTCCAAACACTACTCCACATACATCAAGGGGTACTACATCCAATTCCACTTCATCAATAAAATCAACACTTATAGAAAATTTAGCTTTACATTGTTTTGTTACCTTTATATCTACATCTTTTTTTATCCAACCCAATGGATAGGGGCTAGGATTATTTTGAACCCCCAATCCAATATTGTGGACTAGATATACTTCTATGATATTAGCATGTGAACCAGAGTCGAATAGAGCATCTATCTTGGTCTTTTTGACCTGAATCTTGATGTAGAAGAGCTTGGTCATCTCCTTCTCTTCCTGGTGATGAAGGCTACTCAAATTCACCTCCTTCTGCATAAATGTTCAAACACTATTGGAATCCACATCCGATCTATTATCAACCTAATTTATTGAATCTTTGGATAGAAGGTTATTTTTCTTTCCTTCCTTCTTATGGTTCTTTAGCTTCAGCTATGGTTGTAGTTTCCAACATTTTTCCTCGGTGTGGCCATCAATGTTGTAATGATTACAATGATTTCTAGGATCTTTACTTTGTTGTGTAGTGGTTGTTGTCTTCTTATCATTTCCCCCTTTCCACTTATTCTTCCCCTCCTTGGAAGCTTCCTAGTTCTCTTTCTACTTCGAACCACTTGGCTTCCCCTTCTTTTGGCCTATGTTTTCCAGGTGATATGCTTGTACACATGCCTCATCCACTATTATTGTCTTGAAGAGAAACACTTTCTTTAGTAAATGACTATGTAAAACCCCCATATACTTGAAGAGTACATATCGGTTCTTAGGAGAGATACCCAACATGATGGACATCTTTCTAAACTCAGTGGTGTACTCATGTACACTCTTCCCTTTCCTCTACTTGAAGTAGTGCCACCAGATCCATTGGTCCTCTACGTATCTGATAGGCTAAAATGGGACTTAATGAGGGTTTTTAAGTCCTCCCACCTAGTTATTGGAAGATCACCCTCAAGCCTAAGTTTTTTCATATGGCTTTCCCACCAGGTTAAATCATGTCTCTCTAACTTCAATCTAGCAAATGAAATATTATGCTCTTAATCTATATGGTGAACGCTAAAATAAACTTATAATTGTTGCAACCAATGATTCAATTTTAATGAATTGATCTCACCTTGATATGGCTTTATGTCCACTTTCACTTCCATATTGAATAGGGATTGTGAAGGATTTGTTGGAAGATTGGTTGTTGTCATTGATGTCAACCCTAGTCATGGGTTTTTGACCGCAAGATTGATAAAGGTATTTGGACATGAAGGAAAATGCACATGCATATACAACACCCATGAATGGATAGTATACATCATGTTTTTTCCGGTGGTATGTGGCATGTCGCGTGGATCCTCATGGTTGAGGAGAAATGAATTTTTGAAGATGACAAAGTGAATTGAAGAAGGAAGTACATGTAGGCCCTGAAGATAATTAAAGAAAAGAATTACAAAATAAGAAAGTGTCAGGTCAGCCCTAATGTTAAAAGGAAGTGACATAAATGGTATAAATAAACATCATTATACATTCATTTGATACAAGTCAAATTTCAGAGGAAATAAGAAGTAAATAAGGCCGGATTTCAAGGGAGGATGAAGTCTTTTGGTGATGTGTTCTAAGGTATGTTATTTTCAGGTCATCTTACCATTTTTGTTGTAACCTTTTTTCTAGAACGATTCAGATGGTGAAATCGCTATGGTATTGGGAATACATATCAAGGTGCCTCTGGTAAAAATTTTAGCTCTTGATTCGCTATAATTATGGATATACACTATGTGGAATATAGGGTTTGTGACCAGTCCTAAAGCTAGTCAATAAACAGGTGTTATGGGTAAAACAATCATAACTTCTTCATAGAGAATCCAAATGACATGGGGAAATTTTCATTGGAAATAGTATAGACTTTAGTTTCTTATGTGTGAGTTTTAGAATCAGATGTGAAATATTGAGCGCAAGGAATTCTGTACAAGTTCGGTCTCTTGAATAGACCAGAATTGAATAAAGTCTATCATTCTTTCTATAACTTATTTTTGGGGAGGATTCAAGGAGTGAAACTTGGAGGAGTTTCAGATAATACATTGAGTAATATTATATAAAGAATTAGAATACTCCAAGAATTAAAGAATTGCAAAAATTGAAGAAGTCTCAAGAAGCATTATCAGGTTCTATGTGATGATTGGTTGATGGTGATGATTTAATGTAAAGTTTTATTATCTCTCATATATTCTTGGGTGGAAGGAAGGGGAAAGGATGGAGAGTTCAA
>ML827510.1:103357-118897 GCA_009831015.1 Picea engelmannii | reverse complement strand
TTAAAGAAAAGAATTACAAAATAAGAAAGTCTCAAGTCGGACCTAATGTTAAAAGGAAGTGAAATAAATGGTATAAATAAAAATCATTATACATTCATTTGATACAAGTTGAATTTCAGAGGAAATAAGAAGTAAAGAATGTCAGATTTCAACGGAGGATGAAGTCTTTTGGTGAAGTGTTCTAAGGTATGTTATTTTCAGGTCATCTTACCAGTTTTGCTATAAAAAAAATTCTAGAACGATTCAGATGGTGAAATCGCTATGGTATTGAGAAGAAATATCAAGGTACCTCTGGTAAAAAATTCAGCTCTTGATTCGCTATAATTATGGAGATACACTCTGTGGAAGATAGGGTTTGTGACCAGTCCTGAAGCTAGTCAATAAACAGGTGTTTCGGATAAAATAGTCATAACTTATTCATAGAGAATCCAAATGACATGGGACAAATTTCATTGGAAATATTACGGATTTTATTTTCTTGTTTGATATTTTCACAATCATATGTTAAATATTGAGCATGGGGCATTCTGTACAAGTTCGGTCTCCTAAATAGACCAGAATTGAATAAAGTATACCATTCTTTCTATAACTTCTTTTTGGGGAGGATTCAAGGAGTGAAAATTGGAGGAGTTTCAGAGAATACATTGAGTAATATTATATAAATGATCATAATACTCCAAGAATTGAAGAATTGCAGAAATTGAAGAAGTCTCAGGAAGCATTATCAGGTTCTATGTGATGATTGGTTGATGGTGATGATTTAATGTAAAGTTTTATTATCTCTCATATATTCTTGGGTGGAAGGAAGGGGAAAGGATGGAGAGTTCAAATATATCTTGATATTGGAGGATTGTATCTTCCTCTTGGAGGTTTATCCCTTCCTTTACATTTGGAAGCTGTAGCTACCTTTGGAAGTCATTACTTCCCTTGAACAATAACTATTGATTATTTCTCATATATTGTGCATGGTGTGTTGTTCCTGAGTCTGTACTAAGGCTCAAAAGTGCAGTGTCAAGGCATCCGAAAGTGGTTAGGATAAGGAGAAGGGAAAATTTCAACCTTCGGAGAAAGAGTCTAAGGGAGATTTCTTCGTTGAGGTTGTCTGGCTTCGAACTGCTCCTGAAAAGTTATGTCACGTTCAATGGCTGCCCATGATTGTTCAAGCTCGGCCCGGTTAGTGGTTGTTTTAAGGATAGTGTTAAAGAGGTTCAAGGTGATATGCGTTTGGTTCAATAATATGGGTTCAACGTTAGGTTGAGTTGGTGTAGGAATTGTCATGGGGGAACAGTACTGGTAAGAGAACTGTTAAGAAAGATTGAGTGTTGTCTCAGTTAAGTTTTATAAAAGATAAATCACGGCTGCAGTATTAACGATGTATGAAAATCAAAGGCTCGTTCCCGTAACTGTATTATATCTTGATCAAAGGGGTGAGATGGGGGAAAAACATTAAGTCGTTCACAGTGTCAGGTTCCTATCAAGGGAAAATCTTACGAAGTAAACGGAAGAAGAAAATATTTAAGAAAATAATTGATGTAACAAAAAATGCATGTAGAATTCCGAAACTGCAAATTGGTCTTACACAAATGATAGTTGGTGCAGAGGAAAGGCAATAAACAATTATAGAAAACCCAAATTTATTCATTATAGTAGTGGTAGTACTAAATTATAACGAATCACATCAATTACGAATATGAATTGAAAATGAAAAATGAGGAACAAGAAAGAAAACTTGTAATAAAGAAGTGACGGAATTGAGAATCTCGGATCCGCTTGTATTAAATCTCAATGAAAAAACTCTATTACAAAATATCAAAAAGGGTCCAGCCCTGTTTATTTCTCTCTGGGGTATATTTATACAATTTCTGCAAAGCATGCAGAATCTCAATAGTCGCAAAGATTTCAGTTATGACAGAGGAGAGAGCAATCGCTCCATCTCCCCTAATCTTGTCTTCACTTGTTGCCAGGTGCTCGTCTTCGTGTAGACTCGGTGCAGGCGATGCATCTTTCCACGAGTTGGGATACAAGCCATGAAGGTTCCGCTTGACAACTAGCCTCGGCGAAGTAACATTCTCGGGCTAACTGCTGCAGCTTGTCCCCCATTTGTGCATCGATGATATCAAGGGCACTTAGTTGCGCGCTGGGCTGGATCAGGTGCCTGTCAACTCGGGCCATGTCCACGCTATCTATCTGAGATATATCGGCCAAATCTCTCTCATCCTTCTCTTTTAGATCGAGCGAGATCTGTTCTACATTTATTTGCATTAAATCTTCTGCATCGCCTCCACTGTCCATACCCAACAGCTCACCATCTATAGAATTGAAGGATTCTTCTAACGAATTGGTCACTTTTCGAGCCTATTCCTTGCCCAGAGCAATGTTATGCTCCCAATCCTTCAACAGAATGTTACCTCTCGTTTGTTCTGGGGGAGCGAATCCGGGAGAACCTACCGAAACTCTGTTGTTTGTGGCTATCACCGCCTCCTGGAAGGCGACCCGAACCGCTTCTGCATCCCTTTCTCTGACAGTCAGGTTCTCAGAAACCCGATGCATCAACAGGCAATCCTCTCGAATCACTCCCACTTTGGCTAGCAAACTCCGTTGTGCAGAAGAGATCCTGCTCCGAATTTAGATCGCTCGGGATTTAAACCCCTCGACATCAATTACCCTGCTTTCGACGATTTCCACCTGAGCCTGCAGCTTTGTGATCATAGTCCTCTGTTGACCCGCCTATATCCGACCATCTCGGATCACTAGATGTGCTTGCTCCAGCTTGGCTTTGAGCACTTCTATTTCATTTCTATCAGCTAGTCGGGCTAGTTCTATCTCCCCGCTCACCTGACCTTTCGCATTTTCTGTGGCCGAAGCTACCCTAGCTTCGAGATTCTTGATCATGTGATTTTTTATTTTGAGCTGATTTTTCAACAATCCGACCGAAAATTGATTCGCCGATGCATACGCTCCTAGCGTTCCTGCGATCTTCGTGGTGAATTTCTCATTCTTTTTGTTTTTCCCATCGGTCATGACCTTGAACTTTTTAGCGGTCGATTCTCCCTCCTGGTAGAATTCCCTTTTTACCACCGCTTTTCTCTTTTTGTCAAAGAAGAAATCGTTTGGGGGAAATTCTTCTGCTCTGATAGGCCTCAGTTCCTCATTGAAGATCCATCCTTCTTCTATACTTCCTTACGTCGACTGCAAGGGGGTGACAGAAGTGATGGGTTCCCCAATTTGTTTCCCTACCTTTCCTGGGGTGACGACCGGGTCCTACTTCTTCGGAGGTTCAGGGGTCTTCGTCTCAGTTTCCAGATTCTGTTTCTTTGACGGGTCCAGATTCTGTGCCTTTGCTTTGGGCTTCTTCGTTTGCCTCCCCTTGTCCTGGCCTTTTCCCGAGTCGAGAGCTGCATCTTTGGGGCCTTCAGCATCCTTCGGTTTCGTCTAAGAAATGCACGGGCTCACTCCTCGCAACACAGCGGGAAGAAAACTTCGTCTGTGTTCCTGAAATTTCAATACAGAGGTTGTGTCTTCGGGCGCTAAAGATTGGATCCGAGCTAGCACTTCCTCATAAGACCTCGCCCCTCGGAAAACGTCATCTGGGGGTGAAAACTCATGTTCAAACCTCTTCAGCCCACAATTAGCTAAATGGTTTCTCACAATTTTTTGAGGATCATGTTTTTTATACTCGATGGAGACCAAACTCAGGTCTTCCAAGGCTGCAGCCTCAGCTTTGGCATGCCTGAAATCCAATAAAGAATAAGAATTTAGCCGAACGGGGAAAAATGACCACACCTTCTTTGAAGATGCTTTGAGTTCTTTACTCACCCTGCCAATCACTGTTTGTCGAGCGATCTCACGACAAGCCAGCTTGTCGGGGATGAACAGTGGTAGCGCAAGCAGGGGAACGACAGCTCTAAACACTCTGAAGTAGGAAAACTCTGCATCCACGTACCAGTCCGCTATACCACTCAGAGCTGCAGCAATGCTGTCCGAGATACGAGGTGGCGAGTGACCAAAAATGGCGATGTGCAGGGGCACCATCACCCAGTTGAAAATTTCGTAAATGAATTTGTCCGCTTTATTCTCCCATAGTTTGTCGTGATACTCATGTACAGTTTTTTCTTGGGCTGGATTCCAAGCCCAGCTCATCAAAGGGAATGGTTTCATGGAACATACCGCATCCATAATATATGCAGACATGAAAAATGAGGACGGTCTCCCACTTGCCTTCTGCTCCCGATACTCTGTGACCCGGTTGGCCAAACTGTCTGAGAGTATCTTGGCCCAATTAAACGAGCAACCCTCTGTGACCCGAAACATGAGAGGCACCCACGCAATGTAGAAATGTGATGTGTCCTCTCTTCCGAATAGTCGGCATGTCATCATTGCCACATACTTATACTGTGGCTCCAGCGAAGCGATTGAATAAATGCCCTGGTCATTTGCTCTGAATTTCGTGGAGCGTGAAACCCAATCCTTTATCAAACCGGGCATGGTTTTTTCATATTGCGTGCACTCCTTCTCTTTGAATTCCTCCAGGAATTCAGCACCATACGTGTATTCATATGTTGTTGGGAGCTTATACATGGTTTGGATGTGCTCCGGTCTAAAAGTCCCAACCGTGACCCGTTGGTCATTCATGATAGTTCTGGTGGGTAGGTCTATATGATCCAACGCCCATCGGATCATATCATAATATGGGAGCAACCGTGGTTTGGTTGCTACCCGGTGCATTTCGGATTGCACAACTATCTTGTATTTGGTGTTCAGGTCATCCCTTTCGTTGTCGTCGGAGTCTGAATAATTCACCAACTCAGACTGTAGAATATCTGAAACAAACGACCAGCTAGGGACCGAGTTGACACTCCGGGGCGAAGTGTCAGAGATATTATCTGAGCCTTACCCTGCAACCTCAACATTCGCCTTTGCTTCTTTCCATGGAGCCATAGCTGAAGCTTGTGTTTTCTCCCTTCTGCGATAGAACTGTGTATACATGCAGAAATTAGTTCACTCAGAAAATGACGAGCTCTGCGTGCTTATGAAAATGCTTTCCTTATAATAAAATGAAACTCTTATATATATTTGAAACTTCGGTACTTTTCGAAATAAGTCTGTCAAATCGTAATTAGAAACAAATCTATTGCGTAGAATCTGATCTTATATTCGTGGATTCACCCAAATTCCCCATTAATATCATCAATTTTTGGCGGTTTGACAGTCAGTCGGAGTAGGGAGAGAGATGGCTACCTCGGGAAATGTGCAAGCCTGGGGCACGGGATATATCTTGCCTTATCTTAAATTATCAAATTTTACCACCTTTTATCAATTCCTCGTTGCTCGCTACTTCGTGGATTTTCTTTTAGCATTCTGAGTCCCCAACTCACGAGATCGCGAGGACCGACTTGGCTTAATTAACAGTAATCGCGATTTGGAGCATCATTAATTTTATAATCCATTTATTTGCCATATCGCAACTCAGAACTTCGAAGGCAAGTTTCTGGGAGATTAGTATGCCGAGTCGCGAAACCACAAGATGGCAATAATTAAGGCTCAATTAAGGGGAAGAAAATCTTAGATTAGGCGGTAAATTAATCTTGCCATAATTACGTCGCAACTTCGTGAGTCGGGGTTTTAGACACCGTAACTTTCGAAAAGACAGTGCCAAGTGGCGAGATGCCGAGAACAGATTTAACCATGGTTAGCTTTGTGCCTTTAATCCTTGACTAGGGTTGTCCCAAAAGTACCTCGTGTTCTCGGCTCTCGGGGCTATAAAAATGAAAATTCGAACTTGGCAAACGCCGACGCGTGAAACCCCGACGACGTCTAACCATTGAGTTAAATATTTTACCCTGGTTACTGTCCTGAGTGAAAATTTAAAACGAGTTCGCCGTTTCGTGACTCGGGACGTGTGAACTCCTAGATTATAGTGTCCGACTTGCGAGATCCCGAAGTAAAACAAAAGAGTCGAGCATTCTTATGAAATTTGGCTTGTTTCGAGAGTAGAAAAAACATCGTTGTTTAAAAGACAAGGTTGCAGAATTTTCATAGTCTCGGGGGAAAAAATCAAAAGGCCATCTCTAGATTTCAAGTATAAAAAAAATTAAAATTGTGAAGGGTAAAAATAAAACAAGGGCGACTCCAACATGGTGTATTGTGGTGTATTGGTGTAAATCTTATACTATTGTTCATTTCTCATTGGATATAATTGAATTGTTTAAGTATAAGTTGAAAAAGGTTTTAAATTGTACTTGATAATGATTCACCCCCCTCTCAGTATCAACAGGATTCATGGAACTTGAACTCAACTGCTCTTTTTTGGATTCTTTCCATGACACCTTTTCTTCCTGATCTTTCGATTTCCCCTTTTATTTGTTCTCTAATTCAGAGCCTCCATCATCTTTGAGCGGTATGATATTTCTTGTTATATCCTCCATGAAGAGGTTCATATTGTGACTGATGTCGACAAATTGTGCTTCCAACTGATCAAATCTCTTTTATGTTAGATCTCGAGGGTTATTTTGAATAGACTCATATGTCATGGCTATGGTTTCGGTGACTTCTCCTTAAGTTGATTCTTGGATCCTGCAACTTCCCACAAATACCCAAAAGAAAAACTTGTTATGATACCAATATGATTTGTAAACTATTGTGGATATTCCAATGGAACAGTTTGTCGCAACAGATCTAATAAAATACTGAAATCTTAACTATTAAGGTTAATTTCCTTTCGATCTCCGGAATATTTAGTTACAGATAAGATAAAACTCATAGAAATAGAGAATAGTAAAAGAAATTCACACCATCCACAAATAAACACAAGATTTGAACTGGGAAACCCAATACATGAGAAAAAATAGCTATAAGGTGAGGTTGCTCTGCTCTCTTTTCTCTAGTAAAGAAATGATGCAATTGCAAATAAATAGGCACTCTCTGTGGAGTTTCCTTTGACCTTTGGCTTCTATGGTTGTTATAGAATCTCTCATCTATTGAGGAAAAGGTATGGAACACCTTACTCAATCATTTTTAGATCTTTCCTAGCTAGGACAAGATAGTTGGGAATGTCACTCGGGGTTTATAGCCTCAAATCATTCACTCAATCCGCAAGGATTAAGGCTGGTCTTGTGATTTGTATATGTTGCAATGTAAAAATAAAATTTATACAAAGATACAAGAATGTATACATCTTTTACAATAAAGTAAACATGGAGACCAAAAGAGAAAGGAGGAACTAAGTCATGAAAACACATGTTTGAGACAGGACCATAATCTGATTTATTTCATTCTAAGATACAAAAGTGTATTTCTCTTTACAAACCCCTGCGAGGGTATAGACCAAAGTCATATTTAGAGGTCTCTGATGGGCACCATACAAAAAGACTCCGACAGTAAAATAAAATTGAAATTAATGATCTGGATCAACTTTCCACAAAAAATGTTTCCATTTGACTATGCAAGATATCCTTTATCAGCCATGAAAATTAATTCATAAATAGAAAAGAATACACAGACTATCAAGGATGAATCAAACACCTTTAAAACAAGCGGCTGAAAAGTATGATTCAGTTTTGAACCTTGTTGCCTTCAATAAGACCCTATTGTCAACAAGAGGATTAGGCTTTCACGTAAACTCAGAAATGAATGAAAATTGAAGCTATCTCATTTAACTAAAGAGAAAACCTTAGTTTTTTCTTTATCCTTCTATTCTCCCCATGTCTCCTCCTCTCATTTAACCTTTATTCCTTCTCAATAAGTTGAGGTAGTTCAACTAATTCCTTTAGTTAAGTCAAATTAACTTAACTAATTAGTTTAGGGAGAAATAATTAATAATAATGTATAAATAAGGGTCTAGTTAATAATTACTAAATAGGTGGGACCCCCTTGTGACTCCCATCATTCTTTTTCCAATCATCAAATATAAAATACAAAATTTACCATTTGGATCATATAACACCCTTGTAGCTCCCATTGATATCCTTTGAATCGAATATTTAAATATCAGCAAAATTTAAGGACATATCCCAAAAAAAACAATAAATCCATTTTATCCACAAAAATATCCAAAATAAAGTTTATTGTCCCAAAAAAATTAAAATTATTAAATATTGTCTTCATCACTAAAAATCATAAAAGCTTTTAAAATCCATATTTGTTTCTTTGCAAGGCATATTTCCTCTTCTCATTGTTGTCTCCAAGTGACTTTTCTTGAGTAGCCCTTGGTTGGTTAGACCCTTGGGGATGTATGGCGTTGATCACATGGGAGCACTCATCTCTTAGGTGGAGATGTGAAGACACGGACTTAGAATATTATGTGGATGGACTAGAAGGGGAGGTCGCTTCTTTTTCTTTATCTTGCACAGGTTGTGGGATATCGCCTTTTAATCTTTTGCTAGCATGCAAGGATTGTACTGGTGAAACAGCAGGAGAAATTTGAACATTGGGAATAAATGGTGGTGGTAAAGGTAAGGACACAGTGGGACAACCTTGGTGGTGAAAGACATGCTGGTGGACAATTTCTTGCCAACCATCATTAGCGGGGACTTTGGGCTGCATTGACACATGTGGAGGAACACGAATCCTGGGAAAATTTTGAGGAGGTTGAAAAGGGGATCTGTCAAGTCGAGGATGCAATATACCATGGACAACCAAATTGAAAAACCCAGCTTGAAACATTTGGTTTAACTCTTGTGGATCAACATCAAAGTGAATATAAAACAGAGGCCTTTTATGGCCTCGCTTCCAGTTACCTCTGCCTCTATTATTTCGGCCACTACTCCCCCTGCTAAAAAAACTCATCCTGTAGCAATATTTTAACCAGACATGAAAAGTTCTTAATAACCCATACATGAAACTCTACTTAAATAAATCAATGTTTGGTTATATTATTTACTACATGATGGATGCAATCCATCCACACAAAACAAATTATTATTTTCCACATGAACAGGGAATTGATAGGGTCATTGGGAGTATGGAGGGCTTGTACTTAGCGTAAAATGATATAATGGAAGTGAAATATTCATGAATGTTGTTCAAGAAATTAATAAAACAATCAAATTTTGTATACAACTAGTTCCCAAAATATCAATCATCAATCATTTCTTTCATTTCCTCACAGACTTTTCCCTTTTAAAAAAACGTCAGTAACAACAAAACAAGTGAAAAATGTAATTAGGATAATGAGGGGAGTGTATTTTTCATAAAATGGTATAATGAAAGGGACTCCCATGGATATTTTTCTATCATATATCAACAATGTCATTTTCAACATCAAAATTTAAACTTTTTACTATTTAAAAATTGAAATTCAACACTTTGTTTCCAAAATTATAGAAYTGATATTTCACTTCGAGGTTGTTCAGTTGCATCTAGACTTTGTATTGCAGAGGAATTATTTCATAATCATTTKCTAAATAARCATTCAACAATAGTAACATAKCTTGCGTGCAATAGGGTCGAGGAGTGAGAAACATCGTAACAATMATCAAAATAAACACAATCAACGGTCGAGGAATGGACAAACTGTGGTTCCCGATATCAACACTAGTACATTAAAATYACTACAGGGTTCCACAAAGTGGACATAGAAGGGAACCCTTCATATAACATAATTCAACATTGAAACTTCAATTAACAACACTCCTAAAATCCTTTTCATTATGGATCACAAAACTTATTCAACACATATATAATTTACCCACRGAGGTATTCCTTTCATACAAAATTGAACACAYARTAGGTTGTATCCCTTAAACAATGTTTTTCAATGTTTTCATCACCCCAATATCTTCACGGGACAGACTGTATTATCAKACAAATGATTAGGGTTAACATTCTTCCCACTTTTTCACAACAAATAATCAACTAAACCCATTACCACAAATGAACAGGAATAGTGCCTTTATCAAAGTCTGGGTTGGCCATATCCACAATAATTTCCAATACACAAGGTTCCATACATAACAGTGAATAATAATGTGATGAGGGGGACGAGCTGATCGAATTGAGGGTTTAGCCTAAAGGAGCACGAGAAGCTTAAAACTTCCACAAAACTTCACATTTATATTCACGGAGCTGTTATAAGGATGTGGGCACGATGTGTACGAAGATTATAAAATTAAATAACATGCAGAGTGTTCATATAACCCACAGGTAAGGAGCAGTGATACTCTTGGGGAAGAAACCCAAAACAAGAAACCATAGGTAAGGCAGGCCAGAGAGTCCCCAACTATATTCTTTCCCAAAAGTAGAGCACAAATATTGTATACATAGTAAGAAAATTCACACAACTTTCAAATGTGCATGGTTCAAAAAAAATGCCACAGAGACCAACAGTTAACCACCAATCCATACACAGTCAAAAAAATCCATACATTATAACTTTGGAAATGCACAAACATCGAGCAAACTCAAGAGCCTATTGTTGAATTAATTCAAGAGCAAAGAAAAATAGCCATGGATGGAGAAGCAAGAAACCCATACATGTGCAAAAATTGCTAAGGAGAAACCACCAAGCTTGTTTACCTCTTCTACGGCCGAACAAAATGGAGCAACAACAACCAACAAGAGAAAATGCAAAATGACTAGGTTGGTGGGCTCGAGGTGAGTTAGAGTGACGTGCATTTACTGCACGTCACTTCTACATTCATGTTTTCATTCATGGCTAGTACGAGTAGGCCCACTATTCAACTCATCAACCATTAACATTCAAATCAACTTATTGCAGGCCGACTATACCATGGTTTTCCAATGTTCCAATTTTGCAAATGCACCAACCCTTGCCATTATTCCCATTTCATATATAACAGTACTTTGCTAGGGATACCAAATCACAACCAAACTTACAATTAAACCAATGTGTGCAACACTTGTTTAAAAAAATCCAATGTCACATATCTCAAATACTTGCTAGGGATACCATGTTCCAACCTTACTTCCAATTCAAACAATGTGTGTACCCTTGTAGCATGAAGTCACCACATCACACACATAACTTAAGCATGGAGTTTATATCCTTTCTCAAAATACATGTAACATAATAAAACTTGTGAGTGTTATATAAAAACAACACCATTCCCTTTTAAATCATAGCGCCCATAACATCATATTTGATTAATCATTCCGATAGAGATTTTAAATGCAAATAAATTGTAGGGATCATCTCAACCAACTCATAAGCATGTAAATCATAAGTGTCGTCTCTTCGTCATAGTCACACAAGTTACACAAGGGGTCCCACCTATTAGTAATTATTAAATATAGTTAAATAATAAGGCGTTTGCAATCATTTGCAAGAAGGTACCCTATGTTGCGCTTTTGGGCATCAACAAACTGGCGACTCCACAGTGAAATTTATTTCCAACATATTATGAACTCAGAATGTCCAATTTCGCAGATCGATGTACATAAATCAAATAAATATTGACCATAATGATTATGCAAGAGGGGGGAAAAGATGGTTTAAGGGAAATAATGAGACGAGATTTTGGGAATAACTCATGGAAAGTGGTACATATGAGGGGGTTTGGTCCTGTATGCATAACATTCGATCAATAATAGTAAAAGTGTTTCTTTGTTTTAAGGATAAATTTTCGGATATGCTCTTTTGAATCTCAGGATGGAGGGAAGAAATGGATAGCAGGAAATAGGGAAGAAAATCAAATCATCTATCTAACAACAGTACTGGAAGCAAAAAGAAATTTCAACGATGTCTAAAAGGATTACATCATGAAAGTTGTGTAACTTTATTGTTATTGATCAAAAAGACTTACAGAATGGCATTGTTGTGGCAAAATTGATCGAAAACTTATTTTCGATAAACATAAAACAACAGAAAATGAAACACTAGAAATTGAATAATCAATTGAACAAGCAAAATAAAACAACAAAATAGAAATATATATACAGCAGTGATTTCCACATGGCATTTATCAATCAAGTTGGTTCCACATAATATTTCAAGTGGGATCCATTTGTACTATAGGAAAACAATCGCTCTTCCAAATATTTTAAAAGATAAGAGTTTGCGCCTAGGACAAAAGAGATTTTGAAAGGACCTAGCCATAATTTCTGAAACTTCGAATGTCTTCCTCTATCAGCATGGACTGAGCCCCAAAGCAATACTTTCTCATTTACTTTAAATTTGACATCTTTTGCACGCTTGTTAAAATATTTATTTACAGTTTGTTGTCTTCTCTTTATGTTTTCCAAGGCAAACATTCTTTGTCCTTCTAAGGCTAATAGTGCATTTATCCTTTGAGGGACATTTGAAGAATTTAATTCTTCAATCTGTAGAATTAGTTGTAGAGAGGAGAGTTCCAGCTCAATAGGTAGAATGGCTTCTAGACCATAAACAAGTTGAAAGAGGGTGCAACCTGTGCTTACCTTGGTGGTAGTGTGATCTTCCCAAAGGGCGTAAGTGAGGAGGGTGTGTCCTTGATGAGGCCTATCTTCGATGAGCCTCTTTATGATCCTAATCAGATTTTTGTTAGTAGACCCGGCTTGCCCATTTCCTTGTGGGTAGTAAACTGATGAAGTGAAATGTTTGACTCGCAACTTAGCTAAAAACTGAGTCAATTTTGTGGAAATGAAAGCGGGACCATTTTTTGTAATAATATCTAAAAGAATTCCAAATCTGGAGAAGATATTAGTTTCCAAGAAAGAAATTACGTGTTCATCCTATGAGTGTCTAAGAGGGACAGCTTCAGTCCACTTAGTGAAATAATCAATGGCTGTCAAAATGAAAACCTTCCCTGCAGAAGACAGAGGATTAATAGGACCAATAAATTCTAGTCCCCATTTAGAAAAAGGAAAATCAGGGAGAATAGATTGCAAAGACATAGCAGAAAGATGCTCTTTCCCAGTGAATTTTCAGCACTTGTCACAAGATCTTGTGAATTTATAAGAATCTCGAAAAATTGAAGGCCAATAATAACCATTTATGATGATTTTAAAAGTGGTTGCTTTAGTAGAAAAGTGGCCACCAACATGAATAATAGAATTCGTTGATCCATGAGTTTCCTGTAACAATTTTTGTGCTTCCTCATTATTCACACATTGAAGTAATACACCGTCAGCAGACCTTCTGAACAAAAAGTCTCCTAAAATAATATACCCGGAGGATTCAAGACACAGTCTTCTCCTCTAATGCAGATCTAAGTTTGACTCTCAATATAAAACAATGTTGAAAGAGGATTATCTTGATCGTTGATTTCTTCACTTTCTTAAGCATGTTGGGATAAATGAAGGGCTAAGTCTAGTCCCTTAATTGTTTTTGAAGTCATGATGGTTAAATCATGCTCCTGGATTTTGGAAAGCCAATGTGAAAGCTTGCCTGAAAGATAAGTTTGTGAAAGAAGAAACTTGATAGCAGGAAAAGTGATCCAGATGGATATCGGTGGCCACCCACCTTTTCCAACTGGATCAAAATAGTTTTCTGACAATTTTGGCAATTTACTATTTTTAGCAGTTTTAACTTTTGGGGCCATTTTGAGGGCGTTAATGAAGGTTTTTAGCGATAGATCTCCTCAATCATATCCAATGGCATGATTGAGCCCCCAAAATGAATCTCCTTGATGATACCTTTCCAACGGGCTATCACACGCCTAAAACAAAGATCATATGCAAATGTTACGACCCCAGGAAGTTGATGTACTAACTTACCCAAACGGGGCCCACATGACTTTTGGCACTTCATCTCCTAGGGTTAGGTTTTTGGATGTCTAGGGTTTTTCTCATTCTTGATTATTGTAAAAAGGCCTTCAGAACCTCATTGTAACCTTCTTCTTGTGAATGCGCGCTACCGTCACATCTCTTCTCAGAGATAAGCCACCACCATTCTAGCAAGCTTGTTTCCGCTGCATTTTACAGTTTCAGCTTATTTCATTATTGAATAGAAAACCAGTTTTACTGTATCTCTATTATTTTGTGTTAAACACCTGTTAATAATCTGTATTCATCTCATTCTGCTCATAAAATCCGGATCAGTGATATCAAAGCACTCTGCTCCTTGTTGCCTTAATGCATGTCCCCAACGAGGTCAGAGTACAAAGAGTTGGGTCTTGAGCTTGTTTCTCTTGAGGAAAGAAGCTCTCACACGCCCAAGTGACCTCCCATGGCAGGAGAAAAGAAAGATGATGGGATAGGAGATCCTTTCAAACTATTGATTGAGGAATCCCTCACGCAACAGAGGAATGAGATGATGGATAGTTTCACGCAAATCCTTCAGTGGCTACCAACAGGCGACGCATCTTCTTCGAATGGAGGCGCCGCCCCCTTCAAGGTAAAAATAAACTTCAATATTCCTATATTTGAAGGTCAAATATACGCAGATGTTGTAGACAAGTGGTTGAATCTACTAGAAGTGTATTTTTCTGTCCATAACTTTTCAAATGAAGAAAAGATTACTTTTGCGCTCCTCAAAGTCGTTCCCCATGTCAAAGATTGGTGGGAGACTTTCTGTGAGCAAAAGGAAATAGAGGAAACCTCATTATTTTCAGTCATGGCCACCTGGGAATCCTTCAGGGATGCTATTAAGGAACAATACTACCCTGTCGAAAGTTATGACAACCTGTATACCAAATGGACCACACTGCGGCAAGAAAGAGACCAAGTAGTGCAAGATTTCAAAAATATCTTCCATACCTTGCGCACTAAGTTGGGTATCAAATATTCTAAGTGACATCTAGTGCTCAAGTATCTCGATGCTCTGCATAGATACATCCAGACCGAAATGGAATTTCTGGACATCTCATCCTTGGGCGCGGCCTACCAATATGTCGTCAAAATCAAGTAGAAGCTCAAACAAAAGAAGCGGCAATTTGGGCCTGGGAACCCCTCACAACAAAAGCCAGGAAAGGGAGACCCCAACCCACCGAACAAAGGATAGAGCAAATATGGATAGTATCAGGACAACCAGTCCAAGCCGCAAGCAAAGAAGGACACCGGAAAGACAAAGAAAGATACCGGGAAGTGGTGCGACTTCCATAAGAGCCCTTGGCATAACACTACTGACTGCCGCTCAAAGCAGTCGCTGGTGGCCGAAGTGAAAGCCTCTGAATTAGATGCAAATTATGACTCTGAGATAGAACCAGAAAGGGGAAGATGGATCATTGACGCAAAACCCAATGCCACCGTTTCTACCACCAAGCTCCAGCCTGGTGAACTAGACGAGCCAGAAGAAGGAGAGTGCCTCTTCCATTCACGGATGTGGGTAAAAGGCACCCCGCTACACTTCATCGTTGATAGCGGTAGCCAGAAGAACCTCATCTCAGCAGAGGTTGTCAAGCGGTTGGCCTTGCCAACAACGCTGCACCCACAACCATACACCATTGGATGGCTCCACTAAGGAAGCGATCTCCGTGTCAGCCAAAAATGTCAACTGTCGTATGGCATCAAGCCCTTCAAAGACGAGGTATTGTGTGATGTTGTTCCTCTCGAAGTTTGTGATGTTATTTTGGGGCCAAAGTTATTTATGGAAACGTCATGTTGTATATGAGTCTAGGCCTCGTAGTGTTATTATTACTTTGAACAGGAAATTGTACAGGATACCCG
>ML827510.1:85570-96399 GCA_009831015.1 Picea engelmannii | reverse complement strand
ACTTGAACCAATAGACCAACTCTTCCCAAGTGGAAAGGATCTTTGGAGGGAGATCAAATAAATCATTTGTTTCTTTCCCTTCAAAGGAGTTGACAAATAAACACATGCATGTATCATTATTGTTAGCCTCGATATTATGACAAGCATTATAAAATGCCATTAGGTGTTTGTTTGTAGAAACAATATTATTCCCTAAGAACTTAGGAAGATGCTCCTTGAACTTGGGTAATGGAAGAGTAGAAGGTGCTAGATTCAAGGGAGAAGATATGTGCCATGGGGTGGTTGTAGCATCTTCCTCAAACTGAAAAAGCTCTTACTTCTTTATAACTTTAGCAGGGTTGGTAGTCAATTGTATAGGAATTTGATGACTATATAGACTACCAATTACCTTTGAGGTCAAAGTTTGGAATGATGAAGCACCTCCATCACCACTAGCACCACCCATAGACACCATTTTGAAAGTGATAGGTAAGGGAGAAAAGGGTGAGCTGGCAGAAACAAACAAAGTCCTCCTTAGAGTGCTTTATTGGGTTAAAAAAATGCATTTCCTCCTTCCTATTTCAATGATAGGAGTAGCTCCAGGGGAAAATCCTCTTCTTCTTCTAGAAATGTGAGGATTTGAGTACATGAAAATGAAGACCAAATATTTAGGACAAGGGATGTTGTTTTTTATCTCTAGGCTTCCTTTGCTTGGCTTCCTAGAATTCACAAATACTTATATCTTGTTCAACTACTTCCCAAGAGTGTTCAAGCTCGGTCTGGGTACTAGCAGTTTCTAGGATGGTATTGAATAAGTTCAAGGCAATGCTAGTCTGGTCTTTAAGACCGTGTTCAATATTAGGTTGCCTTGTAGAAGTTATTTTAATGAGAAAAATCAATCAAAGAGTACTCAAAAAAACCAGAAATATTCAAAGATAATCATGAATACAATCAACCAGAGATATATGGAATATCTCCCCAATATGGTCGCCAAATAAATCTTGAGGAAAATGTATGAAACACCTTACTCAATCATTTTCATATCTTTCCTGAATAGGACAAGATAGTTTGGAATGTCACTCGGGGTTTGTAGCCTCAAAACATTCACTCAATCCGCAACTATTAATTACAAGGATTAAGGTTGGTTTTATGATTTGTATATGTTGCAATGTAAAAATAAAATTTATACAAAGATACAAGAATGTATATAGCTTTTACAATAAAGTAAATATGGAGACCAAAAGCGAAACAAGGAACCAAGTCATGAAAACACATGTATGAGACAGGACAATAATCTGCTTTATTTCATTTTGAGATACAAAAGTGTATTTCTCTTTACAAACCCCTGTGAGGGTATGGACAAAAGTCAGATATAGAGGTATTCGATGGGAACCATACAATAAGACTCTAACAGTAAAATAAAAMTAAAATTAATGATCTGAATCAGCTTKCCACAAAAATGTTTACATTCGACTCTGCAAGATATCCTTTATCAGCCATGAAAATTAATTCWTAAACARACAAGAATACACAGACTATCAAGGATGAATAAAACACCTTTAAAACAAACAACTGAAAAGTATGATTTAGTTTTGAACCTTGTTGCCTTCAATAAGACCATGTTGTCAACAAGAGGATTAGKCTTTCAAGTAAACTCRGAAATTAATGAAAATTGAAGATATATCATTTAACTAAAGAGAAAACCTTAGTCTTGTCTTTCTGCTTCTATTCTCCCCTTGTCTCCTCTCATTGAACCTTTATTCCTTCTCAATAAGTTGAGGTAGTTCAACTACTTCCTTTAGTTAAGTCAAATTAACTTAACTAATTAGTTTAGGGAGAAATAATTAATAATAATATATAAATAAGGGTCTAGTTAATAATTACTAAATAGGTGGGACCCCCTTGTGACTCCCATCATTCTTTTTCCAATCATCAAATATAAAATACAAAATTTACCATTTGGATCATATAACACCCTTGTAACTCCCATTGATATCCTTTGAATYGAATATTTAAATATCTAAGGACAGATCCCAAAAAAAAACAATAAATCCATTTTATCCACAAAAATATCCAAAATAAAGCCTGATGTCCCAAAAAAATTGAAAATTATTAAATATTGTCTTCATCAGTGAAAATCATTAAAACTTTTAAAATCCATATTTGTTGCTTTGCGAGGCATATTTCCTCTTCTCATTGTTGTCTCCAACTGAATTTTCTTGAGTAGCCCTTGGTTGGTTAGACCCTTAGGGTTGTATCATGTTGATCACATGGAAGTAATCATCTCTCAGGTAGAGACATGAAGACACATACTTAGATGATTATGTGGATGGACTAGAGGGGGAGGTCGCTTCTTTTCCTTTGTCTTGCATAGGTTGTGGGATATCATTTTTTAATGTTTTGTTGGCGTGTGAGGATTGTACTGGCGAAATAGCAGGAGCAATTTGAACAATGGAATTAACTGGTGGTGGTAAAGGTAATGACACAGTTGGCCAACCTCGTTGGTGAGAGACAGGCTGGTGAACAATTTATTTCCAACTGTCATTAGCGGGGACTTCAGGCTTCATTGACACATGTGGAGGAACATGAATCCCAGGAAAATTCTGAGGAGGTTGAAAAGGGGGTTTGTCAAGTCGAGGATGAAATATACCATGGCCAACCAAATTGAAAAACCTATCTTGAAACAACTGGTTTAAATCTTATGGATCAACATCAAAGTGAATAGAAAATTGAGGCCTTTTATGGCCTCGCTGCCATTTACCTCTGCCTCTATTATCTCGGCCAATACTGCCCCTATTGAAAAAACTCATCCTCTAGAAATATTTTAACTAGTCATAAAAATTTCTTAATAACCCATACATGAAACTCTACTTAAATAAATCAAGAGTTGGCTCTATTATTTACTACATGACACATGCAATCCATCCATTAAAAAAAAAACATTTACTAATTGCCACACGAATAGGGAATTGATAGGCCATTGGGAGTATGGAGGGATTGTAATTAGCGTAAAATGATATAATGGAAGGGAAATATTCATGAATATTGTTCAAGCAATTAATAAAACAATCAGTTGTGTATACAACTAGCTCCCAAAATATCAATCATCAATCATTTCTTTCATTTCCTAACAGACTTTTCCCTTTTAAAAAAAAGTGAGTAACAACAGAACAAGGAGTGAAAAATGTAATTGGGATAATGAGGGGAGTGTATTTTGTGTAAAATGGTATAATGGAAGGGAGTCCCATGGATATTGTTTTATCATATATCAACAATTCCATTTTCAACATCAAAATTTAAATTTTTCACTGTTTCAAAATTGAAATTCAACAGTCTGTTTCCAAAATTCCAGAACTGATATTTCACTTCCAGGTTGTTCATTTTCATCTAGACTTTGTATTGTACATGAATCATTTGATAATCCTTTTCTTAATAAAAATTCAATAATAGTAACATAGCTTGCGCGCAATAAGGCCGAGTAGTGAGCAACATCGTAACAATCATCAAAATAAACACAACCAATGGTCGACAAATGGACAAAATGTGGTTCTCGATATCAACACCAGTACATTAAAATCACTAGAGGGTTCCACGAAGTGGCCACAAAAGGGAACCCTTCATATAACATAATTCAAAATTGAAACTTCAATTAACAACTCTCCTAAAATCCTTTTCATTCTGGATCACAAAACTTATTCAACGCATATATAATTTACCCACAGGGGTATTCCTTTCATACAAAATTGAACACACAGTAGTTCATATCCCTTAAAAAATGTTTTGCAATGTTGTCATCACCCCAATATATCCACAGGACAGACTGTATTATCAGACAAATGAGTAGGGTTAACATTCTTCGCACTTTTTCACAACAAATAATCAACTAAACCCATGACCACAAATGAAAAGGAATAGTTCCTTTATCAAATTCTAGGTTGGCCATCTCCACAATATTTTCCAATACAAAGGGTTCCATACATAACAGTGAATAGTATTGCGGTGAGGGGGACGATCTGATTGAATTGAGGGTTTATCCAAAAGGAGCACAAGAAGCTTAAAACTTCAACAAAACTTCATATTTATATTCACAGAGTTGTTATAAGGACGCGGGCATGATGGGTACAAAGATTAAAAACTTAAATAACATGCAGAGTGTTTATATAACCCACAGGTAAGGAGAAGTGATACTCTTGGGGAAGAAACCCAAAAAAAGAAACCAGAGGTAAGGCAAGCCTGAGAGTCCCCAACTGTATTCTTTACCACAAGTAGAGCATGAATATTGTATACAATAAGAACATTCATGCAACTTTCAAATGTGCATGGTTCAAAAACAATGCCACATAGACCAACAGTTAACCACCAATCCATATACAGTCAAAAACCTCCATACATTATAACTTTGGAAATGCACAAACAATGAGCAAACTCAAGAGCCAACTGTTGACTTGATTCAAGAGAAAAGTGAAATATCCATGGATGGAGTAGCAAGAAACCCATACCTGTGAAAAAATTGCTAAGGAGAAACCACCAAATTTGTATACCTCTTCCACGGCTGAACAAAATGGAGCAGCAACAACCAACAAGAGAAAATGAAAAAAGACTAGGGTGGTGGGATCGAGGTGAGTTAGAGTGACGTAAATTTACAACACGTCACTTCTACATTCATGTTTTCATTCATGGCCACTATGAGCAGGCCCACTATTCAACTCATCAACCATTAACATTCAAATCAACTTAATGCAGGCCGACTATACCATAGTTTGTCAATGTTCCAATTTTTCAAATGCGCCAACCCTTGCCATGATTCCCATTTGGCATATAACAATACTTTTCTAGGGATACCAAATCACAACAAAACTTACAATTAAACCAATGCGTACAACACTTGTTTAAAAGACTTCAATGTGACATATCTCAAATACTTTCTAGGATACCATGTTCCAACCTTACTTCCAATTCAAACAATGCATGTACCCTTAGCATGAAGTCACCACATCACACACATAACTTAAGCATGTATTTTAAGTCATTTCTCAAAATAAATGTAACATAACAAAACTTGTGAGTGTTATATAAAAACAACACCATTCCCTTTTAAATCATAACGCCCATAACATCATATTTGATTAATCATTTCGACAGATATTTTAAATGCAAATAAACTATAGGGTTCATCTCAACCAACTCATAAGCATGTAAAGCATAAGTGTCGTCTCTTCGTCATAGTCACACAAGTGACACAAGGGGTCCCACCTATTATTAATTATTAAATATAGTTAAATAATAAGGCATTTGCAATCATTTGCAACCAGGTACCCTATGTTGCGCTTTTGGGCGTCAACATCCTTCTTTGTTATTCCCACTGAATACCACCCTTGGATGTTTTTCTCAACTATAGAACAAGATACAATGCAAAAGAATGGAACCCCTTATCCTCTTAGTGGCATGGTATTTAGCATAGCCCGATAGACATCTAAGGATAGGTTTTTGACTTCCTCAACCTTCAATTGTGATAAGGTTTTGGCCCTTCCAGAATGTTCTTAGAAAATCCACTATGTGGCTAGCCCCACATGTCTAAGTAATGGAGGCTGACGTATCATCCACTCACACCATGGTGATCAATATGGTAGGTCAACTTGCAGGAGGCATAACTTTCTCATACGAACTTTGATTAACGAACGGTCTCCACCATTGGAAAGGTATCGAC
The DNA here is from genome assembly GCA_009831015.1 of Picea engelmannii. Classification (NCBI taxonomy): domain Eukaryota; kingdom Viridiplantae; phylum Streptophyta; class Pinopsida; order Pinales; family Pinaceae; genus Picea; species Picea engelmannii. The sequence continues at coordinate 90,713 of ML827510.1, read as the reverse complement.
ATGTAGAATTTATAATATTCCTTCATAGTAAGGTTTGGACCAAAAAAGAGGTGGTTTGATAACTCAAAATGGCTCCAGAATATTTCTGAATGTTTTTTTGACCCAAATTTCCAAATTTGGACCAACGGTCGAAACGGCCCTGCAAGTTGATTCCTCCAATTTTTCCACCCAAAAAGTAGTGAGATAGATGACAAATAATATAATGATCCAATCCGGATCAATAGAAGAAATGCACAAGGGTACAATGAGTCCAAAACATCATCTCCTATTAGTCATGCCCAATAACCAAAACTATAAATAACAAAGACAAACACAAGGGGTGTTAAAGGATTTTCATATGCATCATTGTGCTTATGGAGGACTTAGAGGGCCTAGTGATAAATATAAGTTTGTCAACATGGGTATAAAATATTTAGGCTACTATTATATAAATCTAGCATGAACATGTTTCCTAAGTGTTGGGTACTTGACAGGGTTTCCTAACTTGCCAGGATTGGCCTATGTCTCAAGTGTAATTGGGGTCTTCCTACTGTGATAGATGAGCATGATTATTTACTAGAATCCAACAGGACACCAGGCTAAGTCCTTGTTATCTAATTAGAACTAGATGGCCTACTAGTAGGTATACATTTTTCAACTATTATTGTCGATCATCATTGTTTCCTTTTCTATTTAAATATGACATAACTTTGTGTCTTAGATGGATAGGAAGCAAGTACATTGTAGGAATTTGAATAATGACAACCCAAGAAAGGTGATAAATATATTCAAATTATGACTAGGAAAAAGAATTAAAAATGGATGAGAATTTAAATAAACATGAATGCAAAGTATATAAAAAAACTTGTTAGATGAATCACATGGATGGCTTGGATAGGAGGAGGTGACCCCCAAAATCCAACTAGAACATAAATGCAACTCAAATTTGATTAGGGGTGGAATCATTTTCGTACCTCATCAATACCAAGAAGACAATGTATTAAAGAGAATCTAAAAGATGACAAAAGAATTTTGGAAAAATATTGTGATTATATGGAGGAGCTAGATATACGACAATAGTTAAGGATGCACTATAAAAGGAATGAATATCCTAGAAACAAATCTAGTAGAGAAGACAAAAATGAGACAAAAGAAAGGAGTACAATCCAAGATAATAGAAAGAACAGATGAAGGGTTTTCTTGTTTTAGGAGGGTCCTTATTCATGTTCAAATCAGAACTCATTATGTAACCCATATTTTATAGCTATCATGTGATATGTTCACATACAAAGTTTAAAATATAGACTTGATTTCACATTGTTGTAGATCCATGGATACAAGGGACAAACATATAAACTACAAAATTGACTAGTCGACACTAAACTTTGCATGGTATTTCAAAGGTCGCAATGAACATATTAGTATGGAGTTTCTCAATTGTGGTTAGGGATTGCCACTTACCACCCAATTTTCATCTTCTCAATGCACATGATAACGTTGGTGTAAGATCAAGGATTGAAGTGCTGCTATCTTATCCTCTAAACGAAATCACTCTCTCCTTCATGTGTTTAATCCAATATTGAGATAATGATCACCTTACCTTTTGCAATTTAGAGTTTGATAATGTGAACCAAGATCATCTAACCTGGTTGGTTTAAAGCTATCTACAAGTTATTTGTTGGGTTCATCAAATTCTTTGCAACCTTACATTCCTACCACATTAGGATGCCTACAAAGATTTTTTTGGTTAATATCTCAAGATGATTGTTGAAAGATTCTTCAATAGAAAGTGAAAAAACCCATACCTATTCATGATTTCTATTTTAAATGTTTTGAACTTATATTTTTCTCGAACTTAATAAAGACTTACTATTAATGATTTTATAAAATAAAAAGTTTAACTTATAAATTTTCATTATGATGCCTAGGGTCTCTATTTCATTCCAAATACTTTAAAATGTTTTCAATGTTTATCAATAACTCATGATAAAACATGATGTTTTCAATGTTTATAATAACTCATGATAAAACATGAGATTCCTTGTGTTCAAGTGTACTTGGTGTTATAAACCTATTCAAAACATGCATATTTGACTCTCATCCATTCTAGACACTTGATAAATTAACGACCTATGCCCAATCCCGCGTTACTCTTCCCAAATATTCATATATATATATATATGATTATCATAGTAAATATCCTTGAAAAGGCAGCTGAAAAAAATGATTACAGTAAATATCTATGATTACAGTGATATGATGGTTCCTTGTAGAAATGTTATGTTCATAATACCAAGGGAGGAAAAGTAAATGTATTCGTTCATTTTTTTTTTTAATGAATGCAATTAACCTACATACATAAATATGGACTATGTATTTTAATGGTGTTTGCTATAATGTTTTTATTTATAAAGGATGTAGACCATAGAACATTTTGTCACTAATAATGTTGAATGGAAAAGTTGTTGACACACTACTTACAAAACATTACATCACTCGATCGAGATCTAACTCTCTCTTAAGTAAGTATCTAACAGCTACAACTCTCTCATTTTTTGGGGGGTTAAAAAACAATTACACACTAGTTGTTTAGTATCTAATTGATGTTAAATGTAGGCATACATGTCAAACTAGCATTGACTAGATGGTGAAGGTTTAGCCTATGTATCAATGTTGATTTCATGTCAAATTCACATCCAAAAAATGGGGTCGAGGTCGAATGTAGTAGTGCTTTGTTCTATTTGTTGTAAAATTATGTATTAAAATTTATAATATATTCTTTAATTTGACTTTTGTACATTTCATTACCTTTTGTGGTGAAAAACTTCCAATATAAGAATATTTTAATAATTTGGATTCCCAAATTCTAAAGTGAAATGTGGAGTTTTTCAAATCCAATGTCATAAATTGGGAGGTGAGGACTTTTCCTCATTTTGTTTTTCAAATCCAATGTCATAAATTGGGAGGTGAGGAATTTTCCTCATTTTCTTATATCATTTTTAAGGGAAAGATTCTAATATAAGAATATTTTAATAATTTGGTTTTCCTAAATGTGAATTTTTTAATAATTTGGTTTTCCTAAATGTGAATTTTTTCAAATACAACGTCATAAATGTGGATTTTTTCAAATAGAATTCATAAATTGGGAGGTGAGGACTTTTCCTCATTTTGTTATATCATTTTTGGGAAATTTTGATTTAAGTTTTTTTAAGAATTATTCACTAAAAATTAAGTTTGAAATACTTTATATTTTTTTAATAATGGGAAGCTTTTAGTGTAGGAATATTTTAATAAGTTGGATAAAGGTTTTATTTTTTAATTATTTATTTCATTTATTTTATTTTTAAGTTATCATTTTCCATTTAAATTGGGAAGGGAAGTGAAAAATTTTCAAACCTTATTTCAGGGAAAATTAAATTTTTTAGATTTTTTAATTTATTATCGAAAATTTTTGAAATAATTAAGAAAAATACTTAAATACACTAAGTTTTTTTAATTTTATTTTTTAGTAATGAGTTTCAATTTAGAGATATACACTAAGGTTTTTTATTTTATTTTTTAGTTATGAGTTTCAATTTAGAGGTATATTATATATGTATTAGGGAAGAAATTTGATGTGTATAAGCATGTTTGTTTGATATGACGAGTTATGAATCCTAACTTTGTATTAATGTAATAAAAATACTAATGTGACATTTGTGAAAAAGATTTAAACTTTGTACCTTTATTATACATAAACATTTTTTTTACCAACTAATCATAAAATAATCTACATGTATCAATATATGTACTTATATATGTTATAAACTTGTATGTCTTTGGTTGTCAGAGTGCTCTTATATAGATCTTTTGTGCATGGCAAAGTTAAGAGTGACGGTTAGAAGTTTATGATCAAAGTCAGGTTTCTGGTCATCTAAAATATCAAAGTTTACTATTTGGTTGTATATGGGGATATATAATATTACATAATCAACAACACTGCTACCTAGCCCATGGATACAAATTATCCTGTTAAAATGGTCACTTCTTTATACCATTGCAAATTACTAAATCTTGAGAACTACGGAGCTTGATTAACTTAGTACCAAACAAATTCTTGATTAGGTCTTTAGAGTTTCTTTTGTAACTGTTAGCTAAGACAAGGTCCTCTTCTAGCCAAAGAGGATTAGGGTTGGAGTCATTGCTTAAAATAATAGATTGATTGGTTGCAGTTCTAGCATTAAAGTCTCCTAACATGAGGATACTACCTTTATTTTTCATATTTTAGATATCTTGCTCTAAGATTTTGTAGGGACAATTCTTATCTAGATTTTTTTTGTATAAAAAGTAGAGTTAATAGGTGTGAAATAACATATTGCTATATAAATCTTCTTAGCGCTAATATCAAATATCGTCATCCAGATGTATTGATTGAGAGGATCTTTCTTATGAAGTCGAACGTGAGGAGAGATGTTCATTTTTATGTAACATGCTATGCCTCCAATCTCTCTATGGGAGGACTTCTTATTTCATGTAAACCACAAAACAAATCCTTAAATATTAAGGACCTTACATTCTTCATGCTCCCAAATTTCAACCAAAAACATAATATCAATATCATTCAAAATTCAACTATATATGACAAGTAGCAACTTTATCTGCATGAATATTGCCCTGTTCCATGAGATATATTTCCAAAAGAAGGACTCAGCAGCTGGACCCAAGGAATATTAAAGAAGTCAAGATCAAGATGAGCACAGTGCTTTGTTATCAGTATGAAGTAATATAATGTACCTTTAATACAATGCAATCATAATATCACTGCATATTTCTTTATACTCGGTTACATGCACTCCTTTGTTTCACATTCATAGAGTTCGAACCAACCTCTTTAATACAATGCAATCATAATATCACTTTAATACAATGCAATCATAATATCACTGCATATTTATTTACTCGGTTACATGCACTCCTTTGTTTCACATTCATAGAGTTCGAACCAACCTCTTTAAGGATATTTTACAGATAATAATGTGTTTCTTTTTAATTGAAAAATTCTAAAGATTACATTTTAAAATCTTTGGATGTTTTAGCTCATGTAATAGGTGTTTGACATCTTAGAAAATTGCATTAGAGGTGGCATTGAATGAAGTAATGAGGGGTGTGAAAGTGAGTATATACC